>JACCPG010007876.1:0-36966 GCA_016069955.1 Drepana arcuata
ACAGTCGGGATTCGAACTTGCGACCTTTGCGTCGCAGGCAACTGCTCGAACCACGGCCACCATGGCTTTGTTGCGTTTAAAGGATGTAACACACCGTACAGAATGGGTGTCAGTAAGTGGCTGCCTGGTCGAGTGGAAGCCAGGTAGGTGTAACATAATATTTAGCAAGCGACCACCAAGCGAACAGACAAAACAAAATTACTACAATTCGCTGACCTATCTAGATGTATTTTGTTCTTGCCGAACCTCGCTGTTTCATACATACATACATATCATCACGCCGCGTCCCTAGCGGGGTAGGCAGAGAGTATAGAGCGCCAGTTCTCTCTAGACTTACATATCTATTTCGCTTCGTCCACATTCACCAGTCTCTTAATATACGGTCGTCGGCTTCGAGTATCGTATCGATGTTTTCCTTCGCCGTAAAGCTCGTGGTGTGACTTAAGTTCACAAAAACTCCTCGGTAGCCGGAATTCGAACTGGCAATCTTTGTGTGCAGGCAGCTTGAACAACTCAGTCACCGCGGCTATTATGAAAGTATATTTAAATATAATAGCCAACCGTATATGACGATGTATAGCGTGGCATGGCCACCAACCATTACCGTTAACACATAATTGTAACAAGTGTAAGTACTAAAGGACTAATGTCAGAAATGTAATTTAAAGGCCAGGTGGCGCCCGCCCCGCGCCGACCTCATTTATAATGTTAATTAAATATACAATCGGACTAAAATTATAAATATGAAATTTTGTAATGTTCGTTCCTCTTTCGCGGAAAACTACTGAATCAAATTGGATGAAATGAGGCACAGGTAGATTGTTATCTAGATTAAGATATAAGATGTTTATATTGCAGAAAAAATGTGATCTTATTTAACGCTGTAGTTTGTACAATCAAGTTTGCTTGAGGCAAGCAAACCCCCATACTTAGTACTAATGCTGTAACATAACAATATTATTATTGTATACCATATGATCTGAAAAGACCAAGGAGTTTCTTCCCGGTTCTTCTCTATGGATACGACCAACCCGAACCGTGCACCTTTTTCACGTTTTATATGTGCCCATCTAGGCCTATGTGAAATAAAAATATTTTGATTTTGATTTTGAAGCTTGGGCCGCTGATTCTATTCCCGCTGGTGGTGATATTTGTATATCAATTTTTATTTCCACGCCTTCCCACAAGGGTCCCAAAATGAAATATTTTAATTTGACATAGGCCTAAATGGGACGGTGCACGGTTCGTGTTGGTCGTTTCTATGCAGAAGAACCGGCAAAAACTCCATGGTCCCCACACACCCACCTTTTGCCGGAGATATATTTCAGGTCCGTCTGCGTCCCATGTACCCTGGATTCTTCTGAAGAGTATAGAGGTTTCGCTTTGGAATTTTCAAATTCCTTCACCTTTCGAATTCCTTCACCGTAAGGCTGGCTTGGCTAATTATACATACCTCTTTCGCTTCGTCCATATTCATCAGTCGCTTCATACATGCTCGTCGGTTTCGAATACTCTCGACGTTCCCGTCCTTGAGCGTCCGATAGATCTGATCTAATTGGAACGTGGTCTTCCTCTGCCTCTTCTTGCACACACTTCTGCTTTGTATATCTGTTTCGTTAATCTTCACTGTACTTATTAAGTTAAGGAAAACTAATAGGTACTGTAGACCATGCATGCTATGCATGATATGTATGCTATATTGATGTGTATCCTGTCTTGCCTGACAGCTGTCAGTGATTTTCGACTTGCCGGGGTTACTTACAATGACAGCTGTCAGCAATTTGTTTTGGCGGGCTTTGGTGTATATGCGCGCCATTATTAATAAACCAGTGTTCTGAATAAATTCTTTTATTCCCCTCCATACATACGTAAAATATATTTTATGGAAAAACTTAAATATACATATGTATATCGCTCATGAACATGCCTCGTTAATATCTTCAAGTAAGCTTTTTCTAGGTCTAGTGTCCACGTGATGGACAGATTGACAGGCTAAGTAAAACACTTAGTGGATGCTAATTATAGCCATGTTCAAGAATTTAATTAGGATTATTTTTTACTACCCTCCTTTTAATTGTCGATATGGCGTAAGAATTAATTTCGCAGAATTATTCCCTCGTCGAAGCGTTAACTTGGGACGATCAATTAACAGTAAGTAAATTTAATTACTTTATTTTGTTTAAAGGTTGAAATTCTGCAGTAATGAAGGGTAGGGTAATTTACTGGGACATTTCACTAATATTCTCGTACAGTAACCGGTTTTAATACAAACATGTTAGCCTATATAAAACTAGGTTTCGAAAGTTCAATTCTCGCTGAAGGCGGATTTTGGATGTCATATGTATATATCTGTTTATATAAGTATGTACGTACACCAGTACAGTATAGTTGTCCAGGTTCCATAGTACAAAGTTATGCGTAAATTGGAACTATGTAGGTATGTCAATTTGTGTGGAGTCCCAGAGTCGCAAATGCCGCAAAAATGGAACCTAACCCAAGGCACACTTGCACCAATTTAGGCACTTCTGCTGAGCAGCTGTGGGGCCGGCCGCCACCAATGTGTCAGGAAAATTGGATTAGGCATGTCACTTTGTGTGGATCTGTCGGTCCATGGTCCATGTATATCGTTGTCCAGTTCCCATAGTGCAAGCTTTGCTTAATTTCGGACTGGGTAAAATTTGTGTGTTGTGTTTAATTACATATGTACAAAGACAACATCTTACTGGCGAAAAAAAAACAAACCCTATTGAATACAATTGGATCGATATGTTGGGTCAAAATAATGAAGCAATAATGAAGCAATAATGATCATAATTAAAAGTCTCGTACACCGCCCTGCACAATGAAGTATGAAATCGGATCAGCCTTTGAGCGACGCCGCGGTTAATAACGTCATAAGTATTGTCTGATTAATTGATGAGCCGCTCGTCCGCTGTGGCGCAATATCTGCATACCTACTTATCTCCTATATTAATATAATATATCCTCACGCCTTCCCACAAGTACAGGTAATACCCACACACCCACTTTCCGCCAGAGGTATATTAGGTGCCAACGTGACAGATGGCGAGTCCATCGCCGTTACTCGAGCACGACTATAGATACGCCTTTGAATTTCTTCTCAGACACATGCATTGTTATTCGGAAACATAGTTTTATGAGTTTTATGAGAAACATGACATTAAAAATTATGACATGACAGTGTTGGATTCTACATGTATAGCTTTATGATTACATCCGTTTTTTTGCGAAAATAAGGTTAAGAAATATTACTTAAATTGTTTTATTTTCATTTGAATAATCCTCTTTTCACTGTGTCCTGTCAGAAATTTAACAGAATTGCTGAGGTTTTGCAAGCGCCTAAGCTTCGGTAAGCGCTTACCAACAGCAAGGCTTCTTATAAAACAATTGGTTTTATACATACATATACATCATCACCGAATTCCTCACGGAGAAGATGTATAGGCAAAGACCACCAGTACTCGCTACACTTACACCTCTTTCTCTTCGTCCACATTCATCAGTCCCTTCATACAGGCTCGGCTTCGAGTATTCTTGACGTTTCCCTCCTTGATTATCTGATCGATTTGATCTAGGTATTTGGAGCGTGGTCTTCCTCTGCTTCTTGCACGCACTTTCGCCGATTTTTCCGATCGATTTGATCGAGGTATTTGGATGCTTTCTCTGCATTTTCTTGCCTGCACTTTTGCATTGTCTGTTTCTTCAATCTTTCTTCACACATCCTTCCTTTAAGGAATTCAAATTTCTCAAGCAAGTTTACGATTCAGCGAAGCCAAAATGACTCGCTTAGAATCTGTCCCAGTTCAATGGTGCCTAAGAAGGGTCATGAATGACTTGCAATACGCCGAGGATTGTCCGCTAATTGACGTGACATAACCACATCGAGATTTCGGAAAGGTTTTACTGTGGTTCTTGGGGAAATTTCTGGGGATTCTGGGAATGGAGTGGCTTACTAATGTTATAAAAGCGAAAAAAGCGTGTTTCAAAACGCTAGTACGGCTGAACTGGATAAAATTTGGCATAGAGATAGTCGGCAACGTGTGAGCTACACCCCAGGTGCTGTAAGCGTCCATAGGCGACAGTAACCGCTTACCATCAGGCGGACTGCATGCTGAATATCGCCGTAACGGCGCTGGACTCGCCATCTGTCACGTTGGCATCTAAAATATATCTCTGACGGAAAGTGGGTGTGTGGGTACCTACATACTACGTATACACCTCTGCCTACCACTTCGGCGATTATATCATTACTAGCTTATGCCCGCGGCTTCGCCCGCGTGGAGTTCGAAAAGGTAGCTTATGAATTTTGCTGCTAGAATCGGTTAAGCCGCTATGCCGTGAAAGAGCATCATACTTTATAATATTAGAAATTTGAATTTTCGGGATTAAAAAAAATATAAAAGTAGCAATGTCCTATTCCTAGGTATAAGATATCACGATTTCAACTTTCAGCCAAATCGGTTCAGCCGTATTGCCTTGAAAGAACCGCAAACATCCAAACTTACAAACTTTCACATTTATAATATTAGTAAGATACGATAGTAAGATTATTGTTTGAGAAATAGAATGAAAATTAACAGCATTCTTAGTTGTGATGATTTGAGTTTAAGCGAAGAACGGAAGCCTTCATTATTTCACTAGAAAATGAACTAAATCGTTTATTAAAAAGTTCCCACGCCAAAAGTCTGTGTACTACCTAATAGTCGTCCATCAATTACGGCTAGAGTGATCTTCTTGACCACTGTTGGAGGCTGGGCTAATGGCGTTTGTACTCACGCCATCGTTCATACTGCTCTGTTATGTTGGGAAGCATCGAGTAAGTGTTACCTCGCCTAATATTGATGCTCTAGACTAATTAATTATATAATATATATAATAATATATCCATGAATCCAGAATCCAGAATGGTTCGAGTAGTTGTCTGCGGCACAAAGATCGCAAGTTCGAATCCCGACTGTACTAATGAGTTTTCTGATTTTAAGTACAGTGATAGTCACGCAACGAGATTTACGGTGAAGGAAAACATCGAGAGGAAACCTGCATACGTATGAGAAGCAATTCAAAGGCGTATGTATATTCGCGCTTGAGTAACGGCGACGGACTCGCCATCTGTCACGTTGGCACCTAAATCACAATCTACCTATACACCTCTGCGTGGAGGAAGACGTGAGGATATATACATAATATAATGATAAGTAAGTTAAAATTTCATAATTCATAAGCATGAATAAATATCACGTATGAAAGTCTAGAGAGAACTAGCGATATACTCTCTCTGCCTACCCTGTTAGTAACAGCGCGGTGATATGACGATAATGATAACTTGTATAAATCTGTGAGGGCCATGCCGCGATGATAATGTATGTAGGTACTAAGCAACAGTGCGTGATATACGTACGTATGTATCCATATATTCTTATACATACATATAATCACCTCTTTCCCGTAGGGGTAGGCAAAGCTTTCCACTTGCTACGAACCTTACATACTTGTTTCGCTTCGTCCACTTTCATTATTCCCTTCATACATGCTCTTCGGTTTAGGGTACTCTTGACCTGGCCTTTTTTCAAGAAGTCCCTTATTTGGTCTCGAAATATCTGCCTAGGTCTACCCCTTCCAACACTTTCATTAACACTCGCCTTACACACTTTTTTCATTCTATCTCTCGACATGGCCAAACCATCTCAGTATACCTTTCTCAATTGTTGTCACTACATCTTCTTTCAGACCACAATGTTTCCTTATCACACTATATATTCTTATGGTTGCTTATATATGTGCGGTGTGACAACCCTGATGGTCCCAGCGCAATGGTACGTGATATAATGACACTTATGGCTACAGTCACGTCGCAGAACGAATCACACACAACCGACACATTAAACGTTATCCCCGAATATGTCATTAGTATGAAGTTCGGTGCAAGCCAAAGGCTCAGCGACACGATGAGAAACACCACAGAGTACCGAACAAAATTACTAACTTCAAGATTCGACTTACCACACACCACGAGCTTTACGGTGAAGGAAAACATCGAGAGGAAACCTGCATACGTCTGAGAAGAAATTCAAAGGCGTATGTATAGTCGTGCTCGAGTAACGGCGATGGACTCGCCATCTGTCACGTTGGCACCTAATATACCTCTGGCGGAAAGTGGGTGTGTGGATATTACCTATACACCTCTGCCTACCCCTTGGGGGACCCTTGTGGGAAGGCGTGAGGATATAAGATTCGACTTAAATTTTTTATCATAAATAAATGAAAGTATGATTTTTAAAATTTTATGTCTACTAAAATATTGTATTTTCTTCTAGTTAGTTCCAATATTAAGTGGCCGAACGCGCGATTCAATCACGTAAATAGTGATTTAAACAACACAATATTATGTAAGTACGCGTTAAAACGCATATACATTTCATTTTAATTTTCTCCACCAGTTACTGTAACACTTCACTCTAAGGACGAGTGTTAACGTCTGCGAAACAGTTTTATACAACTGCAGGGATTATCGCATATTTATTTGTAAATTATACACATATATAGCTTTCTACATACATAACTTCTTTAGCGGGATAGGGAAATTATATGTATGTTGTTCCTAAGAAATATTTATAGTATGAATTAGTGGGTGTGTGGGTTCTACCTATACTCTTCTGCCTACACCTTCAAGGACCCTTATGGGAAGCCGTGGGGATATATATATATATTATAAATATATTATAAATACGACTAAACTGGATGAAATTATGAAGAGAGTTACAGTATTAACAGGCTCTGCCACAAAAAAGCTATGAATGTAAATCGAATTTACGCAAGTGAAACCGCGGGGTACTGTCGTTATATGATAATAGTGAACAAATCTAAGGTTTCCCACAACATTGCACCACACACCGAAACTCCGTCAAGTTCCTTAAGTTTTTTACTGACACAGTGTAACGAGAACGTGTATCAAATTTGATACATGGACGTCCGCCGCATCACATTCCTATCACATTCCCGAAGGACACTCACAATTGGTGAAACTCCTACTACAAATATCAACCAGGATTCATTGCTGCTTTCAGTAACTTTTCCAAGCAAAGTTGGGAGCCTAACAGGCAATGTAAAGTTAAGCTGTTTAAATTTCCAGTTCAATGTCCCGACAAACGGGCCGACAATAATGTTTATAGATGATATAATTTAACTTTGTAAAGATGACACCTCTGACTAATGTTCAGGTTAATGACGAACCCGATTTGCAGGCGTAAATCGTATTCTAGTAAGTAGTAGTCTTGTAAAGACTTGTAAAAGAGCCGTGGTGGCCGAGTGGTTCGAGCAGTTGCCTGCGACGCAAAGGTCGCAAGTTCGAATCCCGACTGTACCAATGAGTTTTTCTGAACTTAAGTACAGTGATTAGTCACACCACGAGCTTTACGGTGAAGGAAAACATCGAGAGGAAACCTGCATACGTCTGAGAAGAAATTCAAGGCGTATGTATAGTCGTGCTTGAGTAACGGCGATGGACTCGCCATCTGTCACGTTGGCACCTAATATACCTCTGGCGGAAAGTGGGTGTGTGGGTATTACCTATACACCTCTGCCTACCCCTTCGGGGACCCTTGTGGGAAGGCGTGAGGATATTATTATAGTAGTCTTGTAAAGTCGTGGTTCCCTTGATTGCAAGAACCCTGACAGTACCAGTTTTTCTTAACTTCATCACAGTGATCACATCACACAGTGAAAAGAGTTTTAGGGAAGGAAAATATCTAGAGGGTAACCTTGAAAAGAAGTACAACTTCTTTTCAAGGTCGTATAGTCGTGAATGAGAAATGGCGATCATGACGCCATCTGTCGCGTTGTCACTTAAAGTATATCTTCGGTAAAAAGTGGTTCTGTGTATACTACCTACACACCTCTGCCTACTATTTCGAGGACGATTGTTAGAAGGCGCGAAGGTCCATATACAAATATTGCTGAATTAAAAAAGGCAATACAAATAATATCCAATCGAGCTGCCCTTTTTCCAAAGCCTCAACACATTGCACACCTTTAGTCCTTCCGGCATTCACGATTTTTTTAAGAAAAACCATTAAGTTTTGCCTTTCACCTCCGGCTCGGCGCAAGCGCATCAACACTTTAACGTATCAATTTTAGCCCCCTAATTACGGCCGTGGTCCGCGCGACCGCCTCGGCGACTCTAAGTGTTATTAATGCGCTCACCGCATTAACCACCCCATGGCAGGACGAAGTAGCCATCACGCAGGTGTCAAAAGGTTTGCCGATGGGCAAAAAAGGTGATCAGTTGTAGCAACGCTGACGGATGGCGGGCAAAGAGTAGTCCACGCTCAGAAGGCAACACTTTCAAACTCCAAGTTTAGGGAAACGTTCAATTTGACCATGCCGAAGTGAGTAATGTGCTGATGTTGTATGTATTGTAGAAACGTCTGGTCATTAAAAAAGCGCTCTCAATTCTACATTACACTGTGATCCTAAGGCTCTAGCAGAAGCCTTTGTATCATTAGCAAATAGAATGGGTCGACTCGCGAGACATAGCTCATAAAGATCCAGAGTGCCTTAACACACGTATTTATTTTGACAATATTAAATCACGGGGCGTGTGATGATTTAAAGGCACCTCGTTAGATCTCTTTGTGCCTGCATGCCGCCTGAAACCAGATACGGGAGTTAACTTAATTGCTTTGAAACTGCGAAGGCGGAGCTTGTATCTTGATGATCTGTGATCTTCAATACATTCCATCTCTTTATATCATCACGGCTTCTGATGGGAGTAGGCAGAGGTGTTCTCACCGGACACCTCCGCCTACCCCTTCAGAGCCCTTTATGGGAAGGCGTGAAGATATAAATTACATAAATATAAGAGCTGGGCTCTTGTCAGCCTCTCTGATGCAATTTCTACGATTTGCTTATGTCCAATATCTTTGACCTCCCTCTACGTCATGAGAGACACATTATCTTTGATCTGATGTACATATATTAATCTTGGTCTCCTGTTCCACTCTTTCCTATGGATAGTCTTAAGAAAGTTGTAATGTCTAATAAGGTGGCTTATCATCCTTCCTCTTCTAAAGTTAACTGTCTAGCAGTAATCTTGTTTGCCGACAGTTTCGACCAAAAAATACCGATATAAAAATAAAGCTATTATAATATATCCTCAGGCCTACCCATAAGGGTCTCCGAAGGGGTAGGCAGAGGTGTATAGGTAGTACCAAACTAGTAGTCCAAACCTGACAGATGGCGAGTCCGTCGCTGTTACTCAAGCACGACTATACATACGTCTTTAAATTTCTTCTCAGACGTATGCAGGTTTCCTGTCGATGTTTTCCTTCACCGTAAAGCTCGTGGTGTGACTACTCACTGTAGGTAATTAAGTTTAGTAAAACTCATTGGTACAGTCGGGATTCGAACTTTATTTAATTGTTACATTTTCTCTGGAATATAACATATCCTATGTGGTAATCTATCTCAGTGGTAAATTTATTGGATCATATTTACAATACAGGCTCTTTTTATTCAGGTTCCTCTCCAACTAGTGCTAGCAAGCCATTTCTTTTTATGACTAACGCTTCGCTTGCTAGCAATTTAGCCCGCAAATCGGTCAGTAATATCTTGAAAGAAGTCTTGGTAAGACAGCGTGACTCCATTATATATATTTTTTTATTTATTAAATAAATAAATAATAATAAATAAGTAATATCTTACCAAGACTTCTTTCAACGTGAATGAAAAGAAACAGAATTATTATTTCTGCCTGTGCAATCATTGTTTCATTCCTAAATCTCTGCGTGAGACAACGGCTAATAAACGACGTTATTACAAAAGATAACAACAGAATCGAGCCCCACATCGGTCCATTCACATCACTTTGATTTCTTGTTCAATTAACAGGAAAAACAGCGAACGCTTTCACACTAAACAAAGTCGATGATTTATCGTAACTATTTCTAATATATCAATCACGCAACCTGCTCTAGTAAAACATATTCTATCTTAGCTGTGGAGGGTTGAAAGTTCATTGCAGTATTTTTTGTAGTTATGTCGCTTTTGTTAACAATATTGCTGCAGTAGGAACCTTATTACGGGCTCCGTGTGAAAGGCGGAGTGTTGGTGACATCACTGTCTTTACCATTGTCTGGTGACCGATGGGGCGGCGCAATTGATAAATATTACAAGTTTCCGCCGAAATTAGTTCACGGAATAGTATTTTCCTTGGGATATTGCCGGAATGTTACACGAAGGTCGTTAATTACATCTAATTACCCATCGGTGACCGCACAGGCCCGTTGACATAATGGAGTCACGCTGTCTTCATATTTATGACACGTTATCAATACTGAGGAATATGTTCACGCCTTCCCACAAGGGTTCCGCAAGAGGTGGGCAGAGGTGGGTAGTACCCTCACATCCATTTTCCGCCGAAGATAATTTGCGGTGCCAACGTGACAGATGGCGAGTCCATCGCCGTTACTCAAGCACGACTATACATACGTCTTTAAATTTCTTCTCAAACGTATGCAGGTTTCCTCTCGATGTTTTCCTTCACCGTAAAGCTCGTGGTGTGACTAATCACTGTAGGTACTTAAGTTTAGTAAAACTCATTGGTACAGTCGGGATTCGAACTTTATTTAATTGTTACATTTTCTCTGGAATATTACATATCCTATGTGGTAATCTATCTCAGTGGTAAATTTATTGGATCATATTTACAATACATGCTCTTTTTATTCAGGTTCCTCTCCAACTAGTGCTAGCAAGCCATTTCCTTTTATGACTAACGCTTCGCTTGCTAGCAATTTAGCCCGCAAATCGGTCAGTAATATCTTGAAAGAAGTCTTGGTAAGACAGCGTGACTCCATTATATATATTTTTTTATTAAATAAATAAATAAATAAATATAAATAAGTAATATCTTACCAAGACTTCTTTCAACGTGAATGAAAAGAAACAGAATTATTATCTCTGCCTGTGCAATCATTGTTTCATTCCTAAATCTCTGCGTGAGACAACGGCTAATAAACGACGTTATTACAAAAGATAACAACAGAATCGAGCCCCACATCGGTCCATTCACATCACTTTGATTTCTTGTTCAATTAACAGGAAAAACAGCGAACGCTTTCACACTAAACAAAGTCGATGATTTATCGTAACTATTTCTAATATATCAATCACGCAACCTGCTCTAGTAAAACATATTCTATCTTAGCTGTGGAGGGTTGAAAGTTCATTGCAGTATTTTTTGTAGTTATGTCGCTTTTGTTAACAATATTGCTGCAGTAGGAACCTTATTACGGTCTCCGTGTGAAAGGCGGAGTGTTGGTGACATCACTGTCTTTACCATTGTCTGGTGACCGATGGGGCGGCGCAATTGATAAATATTACAAGTTTCCGCCGAAATTAGTTCACGGAATAGTATTTTCCTTGGGATATTGCCGGAATGTTACACGAAGGTCGTTAATTACATCTAATTACCCATCGGTGACCGCACAGGCCCGTTGACATAATGGAGTCACGCTGTCTTCATATTTATGACACGTTATCAATACTGAGGAATATGTTCACGCCTTCCCACAAGGGTTCCGCAAGAGGTGGGCAGAGGTGGGTAGTACCCTCACATCCATTTTCCGCCGAAGATAATTTGCGGTGCCAACGTGACAGATGGCGAGTCCATCGCCGTTACTCAAGCACGACTATACATACGTCTTTGGATTTTTTCTCAGACGTATGCAAGTTTCCACTCGATGTTTTCCTTCACCGTAATAAAGCTCGTGGTGTGACTCACTGCACTTAAGTTAAGAGAAACTCATTTGTATAGTCGGGATTCTACTAAGTAGGTTAGTTTTAATAGTTTTTGCATTTCTATTTTTATCATATTATTCCTTAGGAATTGTATCAGACTCAACAAGAGCCCAGTTCAGTTATATATGATGTTATATATTAGTAAAGATGTGATTAGATACCGCAAGCCGCCGCAGAAGATATAAAACCATTGTTACCCCATTTCCAAAGATCTTTAGCCCCTAATTTTTAATTCCTTATTTCATTACAGCTTGCAAAAATTGCAAAAAAATCAGGAACGAAATACTATTATCCGTATCTCGTCTCCGATTTCACCTCAAAGCATATCTGCACATTAGCAGTATGGCAGGTATCGTGTTTCATTCGTTCAGTCGGTCAGTGAGTGAACGAGTGAATGGAACAATAGCGCAGGATGTAGGTATAAATAAAATAATTAGTTCTAGTGTTGGATCGTTTAGCGTTACGCACGATAATTGATATTTGAATAGGATTTATTTGGACGCGTTGGTGTGTGGTTTAATGTAAAAGCGATGAGCGTTAATGTTGAATACTCAGTGATGTAAATACATACTTAAACTGCTTACTAAAGGCGAAAGTTGGTAAATTTTGCTTCTCATTCACGGCAAAACGGTTGAACCGATTTGAAAAGGCTTTTACCTAGGATAAGGACATAGGTTACTTTTTAATCTGAAATATTCATACATACATATCATCACGCCAAGTCTCTAGCGGGGTAGGCAGAGAGTATAGAGCGCCAGTTCTCTCTAGACTTACATACCTCTTTCACTTCGTCCACGTTCATCAGTCTTTTCATACATGCTCGTCGGTTTCGAGTACTCTTAACGTTCCCGTCCTTGAGAGTCCGATCGATTTGATCCAGGTAGTTGGAATGTGGCCTTCCTCTGCCTCTTCAAGAAATATTCAAAGTTTATAAAGGCGTAAGTTTGTAGGTATATTGCTCTTTCACGGCATAGCGTCTGAACCGACTCTACCTACTTTTTCGAACTCCACGCGGGCGAAGCCAGAGCATCTTCCTCTGTCTCTTATTCCAGACACTCACATTGTACATCTTTCAATATTTCTTCACTGATCCTTGATATATGTCCAACCCAACATGCATGCTTTCCTTCACCTAAGTTCACGCCAGTTGCTTTGCCAATCATTCAACTGTGGATTAAATTTAATCGTTACACCGCACAGTTCTCGAAGGTACCCATACCCATAATTCATGCGTTTAATAAAACGGACGAAATTATTGAGTTAAGCATGACTTTTTAATAATAATGAATGTTTAAAATTGAGACTTGTAGGGATAGAAACCATAACTTGTTATAAAAAAATTTGCGACATTTATAGACAGATACATAATTTACAGTATGCTGATTTCTTTTCGGTGTTTTCCTGCACCGTAAAGTCCGTGGCGTAACTAATCACTGCGCTATGTTCCGAAAAAACTCTTTAGTACATTCGGGACTCAAACATACATTCGCTCCATACCACAGCTTATTTAAAATATATATATGAATTAAAATGGCTTTACTGTACCTACGACCGCTTCCACTGGCACCATGTACCACCACCCTGTTAAGAAAACATAATGTGAATGGGATTTCATAAGCGCTAACCAGACGTGGTACATATCAAATATCGTTCAACAGCATCCCAAACAAAGCGACAGATATACAGCCATTCCATCGCTATTAGCCCAGTGTGATCCGCGGTGATCGCCCATTAATTGTTTGATATAAACGATTTAATTATGAACAAGTGAAAAGAACGAAGGATTACATTGCGAGATGAATCTGTTTTTATGATTTCGTCGGATTTAATAGTGACTTACAGAATACTATTTGAAATACATGCAGAGCCTCTCAAATGATATTAGTTCGAAGCCTTGATAGAAAATGATTTAGTATCACATTTTTCGATTCGACAATATACATACAAATGTACATTGTATATGGTTCAAATAACATTACACATGATAATCCAGGTTATTTATTTTCATTCCTTCCCACAATGGTCGCCGATGGTGTAGGCAGAGGTACTATAATGCTGGTGGCAAATATGGCGCCGCTACTCAAGTATAAGTTCACGTCTTTGGTTGTCTTCTTGAACATTTGAAGGATTACGGTGATGAGATAAAGACTACTTACATAGAAGCTAGTGGTGTGTTAATTCTGGTACTGAAGCACAGAAAGCTTCATACACCACCAAGGTTCGAATCTGAAATGTCCAATTTACAATTGACTCGTCAACCATTCGACATGACTATAAAAAACCAATCAAAACCATATCGAAATAATAATGAGTGATTTATGCCATTGTGGTGGGACAAAGATTTGAATCAGCGTCTACAATACTGGATCGCAATTAGCGCTATATGGTAGGTATATCGCCATTCACCTGCGCTGTCCTCACCTGCGATTAATCACGCAGCGATTCTTGCCAATGACAGTTAATATAGCCTGAGATCGCCGCCCTGGGGCACGAGAGATAGCGGGCGTGGTAGCGGGCGATATAGCTGACATTGATGTGACGTTTATTTTTTCAACTTACGTCGAGGATTTCCGAGGTCTTAATCAGCGATGTAAATACATTTTCCGATCACCAGAGATTTAGTATTTTCTACAATCGTTTTTGGTCATTCATATCAGTGGAAAATACCATACGAAACTCTAGTTCAATCTGATTATTTGTATGAAATAGTAAGTATTTTTAGAGTTATAACTAATATACACACTACACTACACGCCTTCCCACGAGGGTTCCTAGAGATATATTTTAGGTGTGTCCATCACCGTTGCTCAAGCATGACTATACATTACGCCTTTGAATTTCTTCTCCAACGTGTGCAGGTGGAAACCTGCTGTCTCGATGTTTTCCTTCACCGTAAAGCTCGTGGTATGACTATGTAACATAGATAAAAATAATTGATTCAGTCACGATTCAAACTAACAAAAGATAGAATTGTTTTTTTTATTGTCTCATAGTGTGAGTTCCGGGAACTTATACTACTTAACCGGGCAATGGCGAGACCATGGCCTTCAGTCAGGTACTTGTATATGCTAAACAGATGGAGAGAGTTTCAAAATAACTCCTCATAGTAAAAAAAAAAAAGTATACGAAAAACAGCAAAATAATTAAACAAAGTTGTAATTCCGGTTCTTGGTAAGCGTTGGTTAACTGTAAATTTTACTACAAAGGACTAAAACACCGCAAATCGCTTCCGCTTTTGCTTCGCGCAGGTCCTAATCGTCGCTAGGCGCGTCAAAGCGAGACACTCGCTGCCTTTGATTCGGTACAGTATTGACGCGTGAATAACCTCACCGCACACAGGTTGGCACTGCCTACTTACACATTACATGTCACAACACCGAGCATGACATATTACAACAGCAATTACGGGACTATGTTGTAGGTATGTCCCACATATGTATAAGCATCCATAAGTTCCCACCTGACGCCTTTCCACAAGGTTCCCCGAAGGGGTAGGCAGAGGTGTATAGGTACCCACACGCCCACTTTCCACCAGAGATATATTTTACGTGCCAACATGATTGCGAGTCAAGCACGACTATACATACGCCTTTGAATTGCTTCTCAGACGTATGCAGGTTTCGTTTCGATGTTTCCCTTCACGATAAAGCTCGTGGTGTGACTAATCATTGTACTTATGTTCAGAAAAACCCATTGGTACCTCACTTAGATATCGCTTGAGTTCACAGGCTTTCTATGTTTGGGTCGAGTGGCATTGGTAGGGGCTCGCCACCCTCTGCCCTGTTGTCAGGAAGCAAATCCATGTTCAAGGATTACGGATTAGTACGTGTGTCGGTGATTGACTTGTTTGCCGTTTCTCTGGCTTGTTGCTCCTAGTTATGAGCAATGGTGGGCGAGATGTTAGGCCTAAAACTCTAAGTTTAATGTGTTTAAATTCCGACTGTACTGTAGTTTTTCTTATATTTAGTACAGTGATTAATTACACTATCTGCTACATGGTAAAGGAAAACTTCGATTGGAAATATGCATTCGTTTGCGAGGAGATTCATACAAAAACATGACCGTGAAACGCGGGCGTGTTCGATTTGAAAATCTTAGAATTTTATAGCTCGCTAACTGAGGATGATTTCAACTCAATATGTCACTGATCTAAGGGAGTAGAGTATATATTACGCAGATAAATCCGCACGTGTCAGATGGCGAGTCCTTCGCCGTTACTCCAGCACGACTATACAAACATACATATCATCACGCCAAGTCCCTAACGGGGTAGGCAGACAGTATAGATCGCCAGTTCTCTCTAGACTTGCATACCTCTTTCGGTTCGTCCACATTTATCAGTATCTTCATTCGTACATACATACGCCTTTGAATTGCTTCTCAGACGTATGCAGATTTCCTCTCGATGTTTTCCTTCACCGTAAACTTCGCGTTGTGTCCAATCACTGTACTTAATTAGAAATCTGATTGGTCCAATCGGAATTCGTACTTTCGATCTTTGTGTCGCAGTGTACGTAGTAGGTAGTTAAGTTAAGTAAAACAAAACATTATATGAAAATGGTTTTAATGAACCGCACACGCCATTTCAACGCCCGCTGCGTATCCCATCCCCAGAGAGTTGAAAAGCGCAACGGTTTTAAGAGCTATTACGTCAAGGGGAGTGGGGGCTAAGACAATGGTCCCTCTGTGTGGAGTGGCTCGCAACCCTTGTTTGCCATCGCTTTGTACAATGGTTTGTTTAACTCATAGTCTTGTGTAATGGAGAGCTCTTAACAATAACCGGGTTTGATAGACACGTTTACTTTTTACGATAAATAAATAAATACCTTGGGACTGTACCGCACAAATGTAAGAGAGGTAGGGCATAACGGGTTTCCCGTTCGAATTTGGAGCTGCCCAACTGGGGCAGGACCTCCACCTTATAGAAGTCCGTAGCCAAATAACACAATTTATTGTGTTGTGTTCCTACGTGGTGAATAAGGTTTCCAGTAAAGAGCTCCTGGGGGAGGGGGGAGGATTGTTACATTGTGTTGGCAGCAGAGGGATCAAACCCATTATGCTGCCAACAAACTATAACTCTCCAAACACAGAGTGGCAACGCGCAAGTGATACTTAGGTATCGTGAGCGTAAATAGGCTGCGGTAACAGTTTCCCATCAGGTGGGCCGTATGCTTGTTTGCCAATCTTGTTGTATAAAAAAAAACAAATGGACATAGCCCCAAATTAAGCAATGCTTGTGCTATGAGCCGCGGTGGCAGAGTGGTTCGAGCGGTTGCTGACAACACAAAGATTGCGCGTTTGAATCCCGACTGTACGGTGAAGAGATGCCTGCATACGCCTGAGAAGAAATTCAATGGCGTATATTTAGTCGTGCTTGAGTAACGGCGATGTATTCGCCATCTGTGTTGCAAGCAACCACTCGAACCAATCTGCCACCATGGCATCGGCTTGGAACTTCTTATTAATAAATATCCTCACGCCTTCCCACAAGGGTCCCCGAAGGGGTAGGCAGAGGTGTATAGGTAATACCCACACACCCACTTTCCGCCAGAGGTATATTAGGTACCAATGTGACAGATGGCGAGTCCATCGCTGTTACTCGAGCACGACTATACGCTTTTGAATTTCTTCTCAGACGTATGCAGGTTTCCTCTCGATGTTTTCCTTCACCGTAAAGCTCGTGGTGTGACTAATCACTGTACTTAAGTTCAGAAAAACTCATTGGTGCAGTCGGGATTCGAACTTGCGACCTTTGCGTCGCAGGCAACTGCTCGCACCACTCGGCCACCACGGCTCAATAATAAATATCAAGTTTATATTTCCCTCGACAATCTCTTTACTTATATCTATAGATTTTTGATAGTTGCCTTCCTTATATATATCCTCACGCCTTCCCACAAGGGTCCCCGAAGGGGTAGGCAGAGGTGTATAGGTTAGCAGTTACCCACACACCCACTTTATCAAGGTACGTCTCCCGTCCCTTTGAATTGCAAACTAATTAGGGCGTACTCCTTACAAAACTGAAATATTAACGGGGAGTCATAATAACACATTAAAATTTCATTGCGTCTGTCTGACAGCTGTCCGAAGGTTCTGCCTTCTTACGTCTCTCTCTCTCAACCTTTTTACGTCTTTATCCCATTTATACCAACTCTATACCAAAACAGTGATGGAAATATCTCCAAGGCTTAGGACGCATGAAAATTGAATGCAGCATAGTTTGTTATCCCGGAGTCTTTGTAAATAAAATTGAATATTCAGTGTTGGGAAAATCACGGCTACCCCGTCTCCAGCGGACTTAGTGTCCACTGTCGTATTTCGTGTCGTGTTTCTATTGCTATCAATTTCTATATCTCACTTATATTATTATGTGAATGATCACGAGAGAACGGCTGAACGGAATTGGATAAAATTTGCCACGAATATAGATTATTTGCTGGATTAAAACATACAATATGTTTTATATGTGTGTGGTTTTCGACATATTTTAGACCAGCTTCGGTGTAAGGAGAGGTAAATTAGTAATTGATAAGTATATTAAAAGTATCCTCACCGCTTCTCAAAAGGGTCCCCAAAAGGGTAGGCAGAGGTGTATAGGTAGTACCCACACACCTACTTTCCGCCAGAGAAATTGAGAATTTGAGAGTTTTTTTTAAACCGCAACTCATAAGTTCGGCCGGCCTATTCAATTTCTATCACGTGATACACAATAGCGACACGACACGTAATAACGGCCGCTGGACTAAGCCGGGTGAGCCCTCCTGTCAGTTGTAGTAAATTACTTTCCATTGCGTCAACACCGACTTGACGAGGATTCGTCTTCATACACCTTATTTTTATGAATAACTGGATGAGCTTTGCGGTTTCACCAACCTTAATACATATATATGTATATAAGTTTTCTTAAACAATAGCATACATATCTAGATGCCATTACGTATTACTCATTGGGAAAGCAGAGAAAGTAGTAGTAGTTCGCTGTTCTATTAGGATAACATACCTTTAGCGGTTCATCCATTTTAATTAATGCTATTGGTGTTTTTTTAATTAAATTAATAAAATATATACCTTGAAGATATTACCTTGCGACAATGTCACGCAAATTGATCTAGTCCCAAATCGAGCAAAGCTTGTGTTGTGGTAAATTAAATAGACAACGATATATTTACTTATATAGATAGATATATACATAAATACATTGGGCATCCAAGACTAAGGTACGAATACTCATGTACATCACACAAATGCCCTCAGCGGGATTCGAGCCCGTGACCTCAAGTTTCGCAGTCAGGATCTCAAACCACTAGACCAGACGGCCGTCAGAAGATGCTCTGATCGAAAACCTTTTCACTGTTTTCATTGTCAACTTATCGCTAGTCTCTAGGCTCTGTAATAGGGTGACCACATTAGTGCCAAGTATCTGGTGGTCGTTTAATATTTGGCGGACCTTGTCAAAGGGTCCAGCTACGGAACCCGCTACCCTCCCCATTGTGTGCGCGACGTGTATTATGATTGCATTGACCGACGCGTTCCAATAAATTACATCGCTTTAAATTTGGGGTCCGCTTGAGTGGCGTGTCACTGAATTGTCGAAGTAATGGTTTCTTGAGACCCTATCAAAACTCTATTGGATGGTTATTACCTACATCGATATTAATTTCTCCATTTAATTATAAATGGATAAATAATAATAATAAATAAGAAGAAATTCAAAGGCGTATGTATAGTCGTGCTTGAGTAACGGCGATGGACTCGCCATCTGTCACGTTGGCACCTAATATACCTCTGGCGGAAAGTGGGTGTGTGGGTATTACCTATACACCTCTGCCTACCCCTTCGGGGACCCTTGTGGGAAGGCGTGAGGATATATTATTATTATTATAATAATAATAAATAAATAAAATACATTAGTATTTTATTTATTTATTATAATGATTATGATGAGCCGTGTAGGTCGTGGTTCAAGTTGCCTGCGACACAAAGACCGCAAGCTCTGATCCCGACTGTATCAATTAGTTTTTCTGAACGTAAGTACCTACAGTGATTAGTCACACCACGAGCTTTACAGTGAAGGAATACATCGAGAGGAAACTTGCATACGTCTGAGAAGCAATTCAAAGGCGTATGTAATCGCCGTTACTTAAGCACAACTATTAAGTCGTGCTTAAGTTAAAGACTCGCCATCTATCACGTTGTCACCTTAATTCTATTTCCGGCGGACAGTGTGTGGGTACTACCTATACACCTCTGCCTACCCGTTCGGGAACTCTTGTGGAGATATAAGAAAAACCGCAAGTAAGTTCAAGAGCTCTTCTATCAGTACACATTTGCCATGTCGGTCTGGGATTTTCCAACAAGACAGTTCTATAACTGTGAGAAGTGAGCTCACACGTAATTATAGTAGGTATTGTGTTAAGAGTTTTATTGACTGAATGATACACGACATCGTGACACTCAATACACAATGCATACGTAATACAAGGATCGAATGACTAATAGCCCCGCAATTACATCTCCGTTACAGATGAAACAATGCCAACTAATTATATTTAATTAAGTGCTGATTTTTAAATTAATCAATAATATAATAATATATCCTCACGCCTTCCCACAAGGGTCCCCGAAGGGGTAGACAGAGGTGTATAGGTAATACCCACACGCCCACTTTCCGCCAGAGGTATATCAGGTGCCAACGTGACAGATGGCGAGTCCATCGCCGTTACTCAAGCACGACTATACATACGCCTTTTGAATTTCTTCTCAGACGTATGCAGGTTTCCTCTCGATGTTTTCCTTCACCGTAAAGCTCGTGGTGTGACTAATCACTGTACTTAAGTTTAGAAAACTCATTGGTACAGTCGGGATTCAAACTTGCGTCCTTTGCGTCGCAGGCAACTGCTCGAACCACTCGGCCACCACGGCTCCAGTTGTACTCTCTGGTGTACAACTGTACTCCACGGCAAAAGCAGTTGTACTTACAGATTAAATATTTGTCCCAAATCGGTATCCCGCGTCAACGTGCCAAGAAGACTAGCAGCATTGTCACGCTGGATAGCAATGCTGATTCTCTGAGGGAGATATGTTCCAGCAAACCTGTCACGAGAGGTCTAAAACAAAATATATATCCTCACGCCATCAAAAAGGTTCCTGAAGGGGTAGGCAGATGTGTATAGGTGGTGCCCACACACCCATTTTCCGCCAGAGGTATATTTTAGGTGTCAACGTGACGAATCGCGAGTCCATCGCCGTCCATCGCGTATATACATACGCCTTTGAACGTAATTTTTCATGAAATCATTCATCAATCATTTACATGAAAAGTAAAACTAGTATTTGAAAACAAATTCATAACCATGTATGCTCTTGCAATCATAATTCAAGAATGCTTAAACGACAGATGCAAATGACGTCTTTTCATCATACATTTAAAAAAGTACGCCAAAGCAAGAATGACAAAGCCATTGTGGCTAACTAGTTCAAGTAGTCGCCTGCAACGCAAAGATTACAAGTTCGCATCCCGACTGTATCAAAAAGTTCCTCTAAACTTAAATTAATCACACCAAAACCCTGAGGCAAATTAAAAATAGAAATACAGACGTATTTCAAGTCGTGCTACAGAAACGGTGACTCAATCTATCACATCACCTAAATATATTACGGAACACCTCTGCCTACCCGTTTGGGGAAGGAGAGAAGCTGTGAAGATATCAAATCAAATCAAATCAAATCAAAATCTTTTTATTTCACATAGGCCCAGGTGGGCACTTATAAAACGTCGAAAAAAGAGCACGGTTCGGGTTGGTCGCTTCCATGGAGAAGAACCGGCAAGAAACTCTATGGTTACTCTTTTCAAATCATTAGGCATATACAACAATAATATTTTTTCGTTACAGCAATAGTACCCAAGTATGGGGGAACAACGTAGGCCCGACAATAGGTCGTTGCTTACTATACAAAGCATACATAAAACAAGATAAGTATAACAATGTTAGCAAGATCTAAGAATCTACAAAGCCTACAATGTTCTCACATTCACAAATTAGACAAATTAAACAAGTGACACAAATATTGTCATCAGTACTGTAACTAATTCTGGTCAAGATATTGAATAAATTAAAATAAAAAAAAGTAAAATTATTATTGTAAAAAAACCCCGAAATGAGAAAAGAAAAGATTCAGAATAGTTAGAGACATCCACAAATTTGTGCCGTTTATGAGCTACCAAGGAAGCCGCATGCGCAGAAAGAACTAGAGCCAGACTTCTTTATCTCAACGTAGTCCTTGATTTTATAATATGCTTTTTTAATCAGAACACGTTTGATAACGTTTTTGAACTTTACATCGGTCAGTTCTATAACTGACTTTGGCAGCTTGTTGTAAAAGCGTATACTATTTATAATAAAAGACTTGCTCGTTTTTGTTAATCTATATTTCGGGATTACAATTTCATGTTTACTGCGGGTATTTTTATTATAGCAGTCGCTTTTAATTTTGTAAATCCCTCGATTTTTGCGGACATATAAAATACATTCAAAGATATAGAGTGAAGGCAAAGTTAGTATGTCGATCTCTTTAAATTTCTCTCTGAGAGACTCGCGAGGACCCATGCCATAGATCGCGCGGACCGCCCTCTTTTGTAGAATGAAAATTGAGTCAACGTCCGCCACTGATCCCCACAGCAGAATGCCATAGGACATAATACTGTGGAAATAAGCATAGTATACTAGCCTAGCTGTGGCTACATCAGTTAAATGCTTTATTTTCCGTACTGCATACGCAGCTGAACTTAACCGACCGGAAAGTGTTCTAATGTGCGGGCCCCACTGCAATTTTGAATCGATGGTAATTCCTAGGAATACAGTTTCCGCTATAGCATCAAGTTTGTTGCCGTCAAGATTTAAATTCAGATCTCGTTGTGTTACATTTGGTAAAGAGAACTTAAGACATTTCGTTTTGTTTGGATTCAGTAAAAGATTATTAGCTGCGAACCATTTCGAGAGAACAGTTAAACTTTCATTAACATGCAAGACATTTGTATTTTTCCTATCTATTTTAAAAATTAGCGAGGTGTCATCAGCAAAGAGAATAATATCCGATAACTTGGCCATCATATAAGGGAGATCATTGATATAAACAAGAAATAGAAAAGGACCGAGAATTGAACCTTGGGGTACGCCCATCTTGACTAAGGACCCGGAGGACGTCGCCCCATTTACATTAACTTTTTGCTGTCTGTTTGATAAATATGAGAGAACAAGATCAGCAGCGAGTCCACGAATTCCGTAGTGGTGTAATTTAAATATCAGTGTGTTGTGGTCGACGCAATCGAACGCTTTCGAGAGATCACAGAATATGCCAATGGCATCCTGGGACTTCTCCCAGGATTCCAGAATGTGAGTGACGAGTTTTACCCCCGCATCCGTTGTCGACCTACGCTTCGTGAAACCAAACTGTTGACTATGCAGAATGCCGTTTGAGTTGAAATGATATGACATCTGGTCCAACATGATTTTTTCATAGATTTTACTCAATTCTGGAAGCACAGATATAGGTCTATAACTAGAGCGATCATTCTTACAACCCGATTTAAAAATTGGTACTACTTTACTATGTTTCATTAGATCAGGAAACCCGCCACTGTCCAAGCATTGATTGAATATGTCTGCTAGGACAGGAGCGATTGATTCAATGATATCTCCAAGAACCTTAACGGATATTCCCCATAAGTCTTCAGTATTTTTTATATTGAGACTTTTAAACGCGGATTTAATTGTACTTGTACTTATTGTTTTAAATTTGAAGTCTTGTATGTCCTCAGTAAAGTTTTCTTTTAAAAGAGCTTCAGCTAATGTCGAAGAAGAGGGGAGAGATTTTGTAACTTCCACGGGAATATTCGTGAAGTAATTTTCTAGTGTCTCCGCCACTTCTTGTTTATCAGAAATGGTCCGATTATCTATTTTCAACGACAATTCATTCTGATCTTGTTTTTGTGTCTTTCCAGTTTCTCTGTTAATAACTTGCCACACAGTTTTTATTTTATTATTAGAAATACCTATTTTATTAGTTATTAATAGTGATTTCGCTTGAGCGCAGACACTTTTAAATATTTTTGAATAGTTTCTAACATAATTATGGAAAGCTGGATCTGTAGTTAGAGATTTTTCATAATATAAATTGTATAAATTATCTCTGCTTTTTCTTATTCCCGCAGTGTCCCATGCACTAAATTTTGATTTAGAATTTACTTTAACTGTTTTCAAAGGACATATTTTATTGAATTCCTGGCAGACTTTAGAAAATAATGTGCCGTAGTTAATATTGGGGTCCTTTGAATCAAAACTAGTGTTTGATAGGTTGTTTACAACATTATCATTAAATGATTTTAATTTATTTTTCGTAAGAGGTCTAATTTGAACAGTTTTAGCAAAGTCCATCTTTTTGCCTAGATCAAAAGATACAAGTTGACCAGTATGGTCTGACCTAATGCCACTAATTAAGAACGAGTTTTTAACGTTACAATTAGTAAATACATTATCTATGCATGAAGATGATGTTGCTGTTATTCTAGTTGCTTCATTAAATATATATTTTAAATTGAATATCACGATAAAGCCCCATTACCTCATAGCAGACGTTCCTCGACCTTTGACTGTTGACAATAAACCAAAGACAGAACAAATCAAGATAAACCTCTATGGCCATATCAAACCCTACGATCACATTCCTAGAACGCACTGTATTTGGCAGTTCAAATAATTAACCGAGTCCTAGATTCCGTGCTTCACGCAAGCCTTGAATGGAGACTAAAGCGGCCGCTTCGTAATTAAGAGGTCCCTCCATATTAGACATGTTTGCATCTCCCGTTTGAATCTCGCCTGATGATCTCTTGTAATGTTAATTGTTAAGCTTGCCTGGTTGGACGATAGCCTTCCCTTATGCGTACACACTGTTCCGAAGTTCATGCAGCAAGAATATAATAATAATAATATAATATATCCTCACGTCTTCCCACAAGGGTCCCCGAAGGGGTAGGCAGAGGTGTATAGGTAATACCCACACACCCACTTTCTGCCAGAGGTATATTAGGTGCCAACGTGACAGATGGCGAGTCCATCGCCGTTACTCAGGCACGGCTATACATACGCCTTTGAATTTCTTCTCAGACGTATGCAGGTTTCCTCTCGATGTTTTCCTTCACCGTAAAGCTCGTGGTGTGACTAATCACTGTACTGAAAAACTCATTGGTACAGTCGGGATTCGAACTTGCGACCTAAAGAATATACTATAAATAATATAATAGCAAGAATATACTACTAAATTTATATTTTAGTCGGCCGTCTGGTCTATTGGTCAGAGCTCCTGACTGCGGAACTTTAGGTCGCTGTAGGACGAGTATTTGTACCTTAGTCTTGGATGTCCTATGTACATAGTCGTTTTCTATTAACCATAGTAATTACAAGCCTTGCTTAATTTATTGCTCTGTTTTGGCATCGTTCTGTCTAGACTTACATACCTCTTTCGCTCCGTCCAAATTCATCAGTCTTTTCAAACATGTTCATCGGTTTCAAGTACGCTTGACTTTCCCGTCCTTGAGTGTCAGATCGATTTGATGTAATTATTTGCAACGTGGTCTTCCTCTGCCTCTACTTGCTCAGACTTTTGCTTTGGATATCTGTTAAATCAATCTCTCTTCACTCATCTCTATACTATGTCCAAACCAACGTGATATGCCTTTCTTCATCTTTGCAATCACAGCCTCGTTCACGTCAGTTGTTTTGCGAGTTTCTCTCTTGTATTCTCAACTGACTTTTGCAGTCTCTTGTTTCGTCGACTACGACGGTACGAGCAAATAATAATAGTTGTGCATTTTCTACAGCAATGTGTGTTAACTTTAAGGGCATAAACCGTACAGTTTACGAAGAAGATAGGCGCATCAGATGTTTAGCTTTGTAGCGGCGCGCACGCACCCACATAAAGGACCCTAGTTAATGCTAGCAATAATAATAATACATCCTCACGCCTTCCCACAAGGTATCCCAAAGGGGTAGGCAGAGGTGTATATGTAGTACCCACACACCCACTTTCCGGCATTTCATGCTAACAATAACGACAAAGATTGCAAGTTCGAGCCCCGACTGTACCAATGTGTTTTTCTGAACTTAAATACATCGTTTAGTCACACGAGCTTTACGGTGAAGGAAAACATGGAGAGGAAACCTGCGTACGTTTGAGAAGAAGTTCAAAAGACATATGTATATATACCGAGAATAAGTCATAAACTCGCCATATAAGAAGTCTGTAAGTCTATGGATAGCCGGAGTTATATGCTGTCTGTCAAGCCCGTTGGTTTGATATGTATGTATTTATGTCCGTAGCTCTGCTATTAGTGGAGTCTTTAATAGTGGAGACAGGCGTCGAAGAGGGAGCTCTACATCCAGAACGGTTATTGAATACAAAGCAGCCGACTGACTGAACTTATGTTTATGCAAACTTATTATCGTTAATTAATTTCCCATTATCGAAGAGTCCACAGTTCGCAACGACTAGAAATAGGGTAGATAGAATCTATTGCTTCCTTGGAAACGGACAAAAACTGGAATAATAACGTTCACCAACTAAACTCATTACTCCCCGGTCACTCCACACAATTGGGTAAAAAAACCTCATTAGCTTTCTATGGCCGAGTCTCATGGTAATAATTGTAAAGCTTTTCCTTTTTTTTCGGAGTTAATGAATGGTCGTCATGATTATGGCCAGAACGGGAGTTTTGTCGCTCCTCGAGCGGCAGTTAAACGCTTCGTTTTTGTGCGTTAATTGTGAAGGTCTCAATTCGGCAAGGCAAAAAGGTGAGTGCATCGCATGCCTCGTCCGAGCCCGATTTATGGAGTAATTGTGCCCGCGCCGCATTGAGAATAACCGATGAGGACTCTTTCTGATACAGTTTTTGCACTGTGCGAACGCTTTCAGCTAAATGTAATTAAGTGCTTATTGAGGAACCCGTATTGAACACCAACCGTTACAAAGAAACACAAGTAAGATGGCATTCCGCTATAGACAAAAGCTTTATCTGTTCGACATGTATCTGACATCTATAATGACGTAGCCGGGGTTAAAGTTATTGTCAGACGGCATCGCTATCCGATATTTATAATTTACTAGCTGTCCCGCCCAGATTCGCCCGGGTGAAATAGTTAAACTTCCTGAAACACGATCGCAGCGCCACCTATCGGGTCCAGCTGTGATGTAAGCTATCCTATCTTTCAAATTGCATCAAACTGCACACTTTGTGCAAATTTGATTAAAATCGGTTTAGTAGTTTAGAGGAGTTCATCGCGGACAAACCAACGTGTCGCGTAATTTATATAACACGATGGTGGGAACCCGCGAAGGTCAAGCTCTAGAATTAACTCAATAAGAAAAGGCATGCAGTTTTTCAAGATGGAGGTGAACTTGTTTCTGCAGGATCTTGTGTGCTTCTTCCAAAGTGATGAGACGACAATATACATAAGTATATACGTTTTCCTCTCGATATTTTCCTTTGCCTAGTTCCTAGCTCGTGATTAATCATTATACAAAATTTGAGAAGTTCACGAATGTATGTATGTATAGTTGTGCTTGAGAAACGGCGATGGACTCGCCATGTGTCACGTTGGCACCTATAATATAGTAACTCTGGCTATAGATACTACCTATGTCAGACTACCCTTTCCGAGACACTTGCCAGAAGAAGCGAAGATATACAAAATCAGCATTCGAACTTGCAATATTTGCGTCCACTCTAACATCTCGGTCGCTGGCTCTTATTTACGCCTTCGATTCCCAGCTACCAAAGTGCTATAATTAATAAGCTCCTGACAAAAACCCAGGGCACAGCTAGCAGTGTTGCTTTCAACAATTTACATATAATGCCGCGTAGCAAAAACCTGCCAGCGATATGGGTACTCGGCGCACGGATGCTCAGCTCGATACGCTTCTGCGAACCAAGGTGCAGTGCCTCTGCCAGCGACACATTACACAAAAGACAGTGAATATATACGGTTATATACATGCATACATATCATCACGAGTCCTTAACGGGACAGATGAGAGTATAGAGCGCCAGTTCTCTCTAGACGTACATACCTCTTTCACTTCGTCCACATTCATCAGTCTCTTCGTAATACATAAATACCGAAAGCTTAGTAAATAAAAGAGCCGTGGTGGCCGAGTGGTTCGAGCAGTTGCCTGCGACGCAAAAGTCGCAAGTTCGAATCCCGACTATACCAATGAGTTTTTCTGAACTTAAGTACAGTGATTAGTCACACCACGAGCTTTACGGTGAAGGAAAACATCGAGAGGAAACCTGCATACGTCTGGGAATAAATTCAAAGGCGTATGTATAGTCGTGCTGGAGTAACGGCGATGGACTCGCCATCTGTCACATTGGCACCTAATATACCTCTGGCGGAAAGTGGGTGTGTGGGTATTACCTATACACCTCTGCCTACCCCTTCGAGGACCCTTGTGGGAAGGCGTGAGGATATATTATTATTATTATTATTATTACAAACAGACACTTAAATTTTATTATATGTATGAGAGATATAGATAAAGTTAGAGTATGAACTAGACTAATAATCTAAATATTATGTGTCACGTTGTTTGTCCGCGATGGACTCCTAAACTACTTAACCGATTTCAATCAAATTTGCACACCGTGTGCAGTTTGATCCAACTTAAAAGATAGGATAGCTTACATCACAATTGGACCCGATATGTGCCCCTGCGATCGTGTTTCAGGAAATTTTACTTTTTCACCCGGGCGAAGTTGGGCCGGACAGCTAGTATATAATATATATATAGTATATAGTATAGTACATATATCTACCAATTAAACTAGATTTTACACGTAGAAACGATGGTGCACAGCTCTCAGTATAAAAGAGCGTTAGGATGCTACTATTCACAAAATTCGAACACATGTTGAACAGCGCCTTATTGCTTCCCCGCTCACACTGGCGCCACACACCACACTCTAGCGGACTTGGGAACAATATGTACATAGTTTGATTAAAATTAACCTTTTTATGACCACTTTCAATCGGCATTGTTATTAATTTCTTAAATACATACTCATTGTATACAAACAGACACGACGATATTATGTAACGTGTAAGGTGGCTTATTGCAAATCAAAGTCGCGTTTGTCTGTTATAGATAGTACCATCCACGATAACGCGCCCCACCAATTTCTCAAAGTCGAGTTCGCGGGATCCTGGGAGTATGACCCGAGTCTATCAATTGTAGTGTGCATGTGCACTCATAGGTAATCAGTGTGTACCGATAATACTCAAACATTAGTGGAAGGTTGCACACGTTCAATATAAATTATAAGAAAGAATAGTGGGGCGCGTCTTCGGAGATGGCACTATCTATAGTTAGCGATAAACTTAAAAACTAAGAACCTACTAATCTTTTTCCTATTTTTAAAGGTTTTTCATGCGATTTTCCTATAGCCTTCCTAGCCGCATTTTGACATATATTGTACATTATTGTACGTTAAGTTTGTTTATGATCGCCGTGTGTATCAGAGATCTGTTACAGAACGGCGTGAGAGATGGCTATCCGGCCGGGGCCGATATGATGGCACACTCACTTTATTGATTCAAAGAAGCAAAAAGACCACGACAACCTCAATGGAAGCGTTCCAAGCGCAGATTAACTTGTATATCGCGAGGGTCGGTCCACGCCATGGGATTTGAGCGACAGTTGTCGGCATAGGAAGATTTCCACAAAGGAATGCAAGGAGAAGCTTTAAGTCTTGAGGAGACTTAGGAGAACTGGTGCTCTACCCTCTCTGCCGAACCCTGACAGAGTCGGCGTGAGATATGTATGTATGCTATCGAGAGGATCTGCATGATATTGTATAACATGAAATCAAAATCAAAAATGTTTGATTCAACGTAAGAGGCAAAGGGAACTATTATGTAACGTTACGTAATTAAATTACCTACTACAGTTTTCAAGAAAGAAACCTGTCAGGAGAAGAAACGGTGAAACTCCCGGATTTTCTTTTCTAACCTTATTTCCCTATTTTAGGTAAGAGTAGGGAAATAACTTCGGAATGGACATAACATTTTTTGGTAATAAAACTATTCATTGCCATGAATGGCTCTTATTTTAATATCATGGCTTCTCCAGTTTTTAGAACTTGAAGATAGACAACATAACTGATGATGGATCAGGGCACCTCATGGGAGTGAAACGAACGCAGGGTAGACCTCCAGCTCGATGGCCAGACTATATCGTGGTGCCTGGAAGGCTAAGAGTACTATTAGCACCAGACTGGATAAGGCAAACGGGAAGGAAAGAAGAAGAAAACGACTAAAGGAAGAAATAAGTTTGAAAACCAAACCAGCATCGGAAACTCACGTCAGTTGTATTGGTCTCTCTCTCTGCCGATGGAGTGCAAATGCAGGTAGTGAATTAGTCCTGCGCAGATATCCACTGCCGAATATTTGACTCCATGATTTAACTCGATTTAAAGCCGTGGTGGCCGAGTGGTTCGAGCAGTTGCCTGCGACGCAAAGGTCGTAAGTTCGAATCCCGACTGTATCAATGAGTTTTTCTGAACTTAAGTACAGTGATTAGTCACACCACGAGCTTTACGGTGAAGGAAAACATCGAGAGGAAACCTGCATACGTCTGAGAAGAAATTCAAAAGGCGTATGTATAGTCGTGCTTGAGTAACGGCGATGGACTCGCCATCTGTCACGTTGGCACCTAATATACCTCTGGCGGAAAGTGAGTGTGTGGGTATTACCTATACACCTACGCCTACGGGTATGCCTACCCCTTCGGGGACCCTTGTGGGAAGGCGTGAGGATATTTTATTTAACTCAAAACCGTCGCCATGACGGAAATCGGTCAGACCGCATCATCATCATCTCTGCAGCAAATATGGCGGTCAGCTCATCCCGCGGACCCCCAGCAGAGGTGCGGCGGGTATCGCATAGGAGTGTGGGCGATGCATCACAGTTCGCGTAACGGGCGGCGCCGGAGCGTCTGATTTATGACGCCGTTACCTTTAATTCGTACATAATTTAATTTGAACACGCCGCCTCAAGACTTTAATTATGATATCTCGGGATATGGTTACACAGACGCGTTTATTTTTGCTGTATTTAACTGTGGTCGTAGCGACTGATTGATAACATCTTCGCTGCCAGTCTACAGGGTGCTCATTGATTCGTATGAAGAAACATTTAATAACATCCAAACAAATTCGCTAAACACATTGTGCCTCTTTCAAGTAAAAACAACTGAACAGAATTAGATGAAATTTATAAAAAGGGTTAACGCACTACTCGGAATAGGCGAACACGTATGAAGTTACTCATAAAAGTATGAAATTAAAATTAAAATTATAGCCTTAATTATATTCAGAGAGTAGAAGAGTTTTCAATAATAATACCGAACGCCCCTTCCTTTTGGGTGAAAAAATTAACACGATCACAGCGCCATCTGTCGGGTCAAATTGTGAATCCAAACTATTCAGGGATCCATGCAAAGTACACACAAAAATTAATGAAAATCTATGATGCCACTCTGGGAGTTTTGCGAGACTAAAAAGCGTTGATAGATTTTTGTGTAGGCATAAGATGATCATGTAATTAGTCTGGTAATTTCAAGGGTCCGAGAATCCTGACCCCGCCCTAATTAAGGCACTATTTGGTAATAACCAACAATGTACTACTAAAACAACATCAACCTGTATAAAGTGTGCATTTTTCCAGCGTTTGTGTAGACATCATCGCTTACACAGGACGTCACAAAACGTATCCCGATGTTATCACAATACTCGCCTGAATGGGAATTTACTGTTAATAGGGCTTAGTCACATATACCATTACACAATTTGCATATCGTAAAGCCGGGTCCAGACGAGTGTAACGTGAAATGTAAGATTACGTGTAATTTAGCGTCAACAGTGTGGACGGCACACGAACTCAAAGCAAACGAGCACTGCGAGCGCCTTTGTGTTCGCGCGAAAAACCGACAGCCGATGGATCAACACCGAGCACCGCGCGAGCGTTACATGTAATGCTCGTAGTGCCGTCCACACGTAGAGTTCGTGTTATATTACACATAATCTTACATATCACACTCGTCTGGACGGGCTTAAGGCGTACTTTACGCGAACCATTCGTCAATTAATATCTGTAAAGTTTATGATAAGTATAATTTGCGCTTTGAGTTTATAGTAATAATTAGCCGGCGGTAACTATGACGTTAATAAATTATGACATATTATAAAACAGTGGGAGATCACGCTCCAAAAACCTAGATTAAATCCATTGGACACTCAAGGATATGCACACCAAGAGATACGATAAAACAAATATGGACGAAGAGACTCAATGTTGTAGCAAAAGAGTACGTAAGTCTAGAGGTAGAAGCTTTATTTATGCACCAGCCAGGCACTTCCTAAGTGCTAAGCGAATACAGCTAGGGGGAAGTGGGAGCTAGAACTAGAAATGGAGCTAGAACTAGTTAGGGAGCTCGAACTAGATGGGGAGCTAGAGCTAGATAGGGAGCTAGAACTAGATGGGCCTGTAGATCATCATACATTTCAGAGCTGGGCTCTTATCGGCGTCTATAATGGATCTCTCACTCTCGATCTCCCGATGTCTCTGATTTGCCTCTATCCATCGCAATCTCTTTCACTTCCCTATAAATATTATTTTCTTATTTCATCATTCATGGATTATCCTAGTCTTCCTCTTCTTCTCTTCCTTTCTAAGATAAGATAAAGTTGGTAGATGTTTGAAAAAAAAAACAAGCTTTTAAGGGACAAATGGAGAGTCACGTGACACTAAATTATGATCCGACTAAATAACGCGCGCGTGAATGCTCATACAGTACTGTAGAGATAACGAAGTGCATGTGTACCTTCTATAATTAACCGCATTACAATCAACAACAGCGGCATGGTACGAGGCGACCAGACACGCAAAGGTATTGATAACTTCGCGTGCGACCCAAGTGCGATAATTTGTCATTACAATCTCTTGTTATTTTTAATACCACAAATGTGGCAAGAAAGGATGCGGTCCACCCAACGGTAAGCGGTTACCGGCGATCAATCATTGGTGCTTGCAACACCAAGGGTATTGCTTGCGCTGCCAACCCTGCAGGAATCTTTTTTTACTCTGCTGAAGAACTCCATGCTGTACTCTTTAGGGAAACCTCAACGGGGAGCTCATTCCACAGCCTGAGCATTCGCGAAAGGAAACTCCTTTGGAACCGCGCAGTGCGAGATCTTTTGGTTCCAAGGTATGGGGTTGACTTCCCCGTCAATGGCGAGAGGAGCGGTGGGAGAAGGCAAAAGTGGGCACATGTCTTACTTTTAAGGTGGATCAAAATTGTTGAAGAGTAATCGTCAAAATAGTTTTATATAAATTTAGGCTCTGCCCGCGACTTTGTTTGAGCGGACTAAAATCTGGGATTAGTGTTTTTGTTACTCGAAACTCTATTTATTTTTTTCTAATAGGTATATTATATCTTATAGACCTCTTTCACCTTCATCAGTCTCTTCATACATGTTCGCCAATTTGGAGTAATCTTTACGTTCCCATCCAAAACAGTATATTTATTAAAATCCAAATAAAGAGTCCACTTTATTGATGGCGATCGCCCTAATTAATGGCATTACCTTGAAGTATTCACCGAATCTGGGTATAATTGCTCGCAGACTTGCACGAGTCGAAGCTAAACAAAAAACAATTGTAGGTAGGTATCGTAATTGTTATCTCGCTGCGCGCGCGCAATGAAGCCGTCAAATTGTCGCAATTTACCGGTAAATAATTACCGGTTACGAAACGGTGCATTTATCGGTAAATAGTGGACATCCTCAAGTTTTATAAGCGGATAGTTCTTTATTACGATATTAAATACTTCTTTGTTAAAATACAGTCAATAATCAAATAATTTGACATAGCAACACCACCGTAAGTATTATAAAATGTGTTCGCTGAGAGCCTGGCCGAATGGATCGACTAGTTGCCTATTACACAAAGATTGCAAGTTCAAATCACCAGCTCCCTACAGAATCAATGAGGTTTTCGAACTTAAGTACAGTGATTAGTCACACTACGTGTTTTACGGTGACGGAAACCATTGAGAGGAAACCTGCATACGTTTGAGAGGAAATTCAAAGGCGTGTATATAGTAGTGCTTGAGTAACGGCGATGGACTCGCCATCTGTCACGTTGGCACCTGAATATATCACCGGTAAGAAGCGGTGTAGGTAGCCGAAGGTGTGAATATTTAATTATTTATAATATAATTAACACATAGAATATAGGTATTTGAATCCAGAAAATAAATTTGCATTGAAATAAGCATTTACGCGGATTGAACCGCGGGGATAGCTAGTCAATATTTAACATATATCCTCACGCCTTCCCACATGGGTCCCCGAAGGGGTAGGCAGAGGTGTATAGGCAATACCCACACACCCACTTTCCGCCAGAGGTATATTTAACATGCTACGATTAAACGCAAAATATGTGTTTATTTTAATAAGCAGTTTGTGTAAGCATTGTGTATCGTGACCACGTAGTTCTTTTTATACTCTAATTAACCACACTTTCTTAGATGTGATTAGATAGCGGTCCGATATTGAATTAAATTCTAAGTCGAGTGTATTTATACTCGAAAAGTTAGCATTTAGTCTACTAGAAGATCGAATAATATTTATTATCCATACATAACACATTTTCGTCCCTAACGGGTAGGTAGCCAGAGAGCCGCTCCCTTCTAGACTTACATACCTCTTTCGCTTCGTCCACATTCATCAGTCTCTTCATACATGCTCGTCGGTTTCGAGTACTCTTAACGTTCCCGTCCTTCAGAGTCCGATCTATTTGATCCAGGTAGTTGAACGTGGCCTTCCTCTGCCTCTTCTTGCACACACTTTTGCTTTGTATATCTGTTTCGTCAATCTTTCTTCACTCATCCTTTCTATGTGTCCAAACCAACGTAACATGCCTTTCTTCATCTTTACAATCACGCCCTCATTCATGCCAGTTGATTTGCGAATCTCTTCATTGCGGATTCGATCTAATATCGTTACGCCGCACATTTTCGAAGAGATCGCATCTCGACTGCATTCAAGCTATTTTCATACTTTCTCTGACATACCCAGTATTCGCTGCCATTCAATAAGGTAGGCACCAATATCGCGTTGTGGACAGCAACTCGAGCATTATTGCTCAGACTTTTACTGCCCATCAACGCCGATACATGTCTCCATTCACCTTATTTCCGGCAGTTATCCCTTTCAATATCTTTTTCATACCTTCCTTTATCCGTGTGAACATGCTCACATAAATTGTAAACCATTTGTTGAATAAAAGTAAGCTTCGCGCTAAATTCGTATCTAAAATCACAGTGGAAGCGTGCACGTCGCGATTCCTGCCAGCCCAGAGGGCTGCAATTCCACTCGATGCGCATTGGCCGGACGGCTATTAGGGCGTGCCCCCGGGGCGACGCGCACCAGTCCGTCCCCGCTGGTGCGAAAAATTCTGCACAGTGCGGCGATGGGGACCGCCACCCATCACGCGGAGTGCCTCACGGCGGGAAGTGGAGTGTGGAGTGTAGGATGGGTGTATGGAATGTAAGAGGAGGTATGGCTGATAAGATGAACGAATTGATCGATATTATGACAGAGAGCGAGGTAGATGTTGTGTGCTTGTCTGAAACCAAGCGGAAGGGTAGTGGAGTAGACGAGCTCCCGGGCGGGAGTTTAGTGCTGTGGTCAGGAGTGGCAAACACCGAGCACGCCTGCCAGGGAGTGGGAATTCTGCTATCCAGCCGCTTGGCAGAATGTATGATAAGTTATGATGCGGTGAGCCCCAGACTTATTTGGGCTCGCTTTAAAATAGGCCTTACCCGACTGTTTTTAGTCGCGGTATGTGCTCCGGTGGCCTCAGCGGACACTTGCGACCTGAATAAGTTCTGGGAATGTGTGAGTAATGTTCTAGAGACGAAAGAAGGGAATGAAAAGCTGATTATTTGTGGTGATCTGAATGGATGGGTCAGGACAGCCCGTAAGGATTACGAGGCAGTACTCGGCAAGTATGGTGATAAGAGAGTGAACGAGGCAGGCAAGCTGATATTAGATGTGTGCATGGAGAGAGACCTTTTTGTGGCGAACACCATGTTCGACCACAAAAGGATTCATCAGTATACATGGGAACGGAAAATGAGCGAAGCATGATAGATCTGTTTCTAATAGATCAGCGACTCAGAACACAGGTGATGGACACCAGGGTGTATAGGGGAGCTGACCTGGGAACGGACCACTTCCTAGTTATAACTAGGATAAGAGGTCTGTTCGCGGGCTGGCGATCCCGCGCTGGGGTCCCTGTTCTGCAGTCGCAGACCGCATCAAAAGCTGGAGGCTTCAAGATGCGGCTATTAGAGACAGATATCAAGAAAGGGTATCTGAACAGCTAGCCTGTCCACCGAAAGATGTGTTTGAGAGTGTCGATGTTTGTTGGCAGTTCCTTAAGTCCAGCATATTATGCGCCGCGAAAGAGGTTTGTGGCATTTCGAAAGGGCGGACAACCAAAATGGCGATGGTTGGTGGGATGATGAAGTGAAAGAAGAAGTTAAAAAGAAGAAGGATGCAAGGCAAGACATTTTGGCTATGTCCAGCTCAAGTGAGAGTATGAAAGAAAAGATGAAAGAAAATACCGCCTGCAAAAAAATCGTACGAAAGAGATAATAGCTCAGAAGCGTGAGAGGTTCCAAATGACTGTAGACGAAAAACTGTCACAGAATTTCAAGGACAATGCAAAACTTTTTGGAGGGAAGTTAAGAAGTCCAGAAATTGTGTTACAGCTAGTAGTAGGATGAATGTGATTTTCTCGAAGGACAATAACATACTGACTGACAAAACAGACGTCCTCAGGCGATGGAGTGAATTTTACAAAGATATGCATGATGATGATGCCGCTGATCTACTCACAGAGCTGCCTCCAACAGAATCTGTCGAGGATCCTATAGCGGATAAAATAAGTATGGGAGAGATTGTAAGTGCGATAAGAAGTCTGAAATGTGGAAAAGCTGGGGGAATAGATGGGATTACGGCTGAGATGATCA
>JACCPG010007878.1:0-46753 GCA_016069955.1 Drepana arcuata
AAATATAGATTTGGATTTGAACATAGTCAAAGAGTATCAAAAGCATTATGATTATTTTCTATTTTAAGGAAAACATATTGACGAGCGATGTTCGTGTACGTACATAATGCAATAGGATTCTTTACTCAATTGACTGCTTTCGACATAATATTTTTGCCGCTTGAGTACACATCAGGGTTCCATAGAAAAGTGGCCTTTACGCAATATTTGCATTGAGCATCCTATATTAGTTCGTTAGGGAATCCCTAGTTCAACTGATTAATTAAGAAGTGGAAACGTGTACCTAAAGTACGAATATCAGTGGAGGCCTCGCGTCTCCGGCTACCTGAAAATGTGTGTCGTTCAGAGCATTGGCATCGCTATTCAGCGTGACAGTAGTATGAAAATCTGGTTCTATTTCTATTTTTGTTAATAAGCAGAATCTGATATATAACAAACAATACGTCTTTTTGCCTTTTCACAAGACTTTTTGGGGAAGTATTGTAATAAATAATCCTTATAGGTCTTATCTGTCGATATTTTAGTGGTCACGTGATATATAGGAAATAGTTTCTGAAACCCGAATTTGTAATTAAATGTCTTCCTTGGCGTAAGCAGCTTTTCAGCAGCAATGAATTTTTTCGTCATCGAAAAGCTTGTGGTGTGAAAGATTACTGCAATAAGTTGCGTGAAACTCATTAGTATCGAGTTTGATAAAAACGGTACTATACCAGTCACTCGACCTCCAATTTAATACCCTGCAAAGCGTAGAGGACATACGATTTGATATTCATATTTATCCCACGGCAATATTTATACAGATAGGTATATTGATCTAGCTACATTCGTAGATAACAAATTTCAGCCAACTGTGACCTCAGTTTTGAGGTAAAGATATAAAAAATCTCATTAGGAAAAATATATAAAAGTTGCACTTCAGTCCGTAATAAAACAACTAAAGGTATATTATTAAAATATAATTATGAGTAAAGCAAAACTCATATAACTTCATTTTTACAAAAAGATTCACGTGACTCATTATCCTTGTAAGATAGTTGTCATTGTGAAGTAGTTATCAACGGAATTTTTTGTTTGAGGGTGACACATACGTATAATACAACTTCTTTCCTTCACAACTTAGAAGGGTTTGCGTATGGTAGGCATGTGTGAAACACAGCATTCGCCATTGAAATATTTAGGCTCCGATGACAGATGGCGAGTCCATTGCCGTTTCTTAAGCAATATACGAGTATGTTTTTTTTTATCAAACGTTGCATACGTTCGTCTCGAAGTTAGCTAATCACTGTAGACACTTGAGTTCAGAATAAAAACATTGATATAGTCGAAATTGGAACTAGCAATCTTTGTGTTGCTATCTCTTACGTTATAGGTACCTTCTTACTATGATTATTTTTACGTGATGGAAGCGATATGATACACCTTATACAATACCCTTAAGTGAGCTAGCACATACTTTGTGTAGTAACTTAATTTCATCGAGTCGAGATTTCGGAGAGTTGTCTAGGATATATGACGATGTAGAATGTCCTTAAGCGCCATCTCGTTAAATATCACTGTATTTAAGCAACCAAGTCCGTTTGATAGTGAGCGGTTACCGAGGCCTATCGGCGCTCACAATACCCGATATGTCGCTCGCGTTGTCAACCCAGGGTGTATATTTTTTGTTGGTTTACTATTTAACACACCCTTTATACCTACCTCACCACCTACTCCAACTCATATTAAACAGAGTGTAACTCATTTGTCCACAGATTGACGACAAGATGTCGAGTTCGACATTGCTGCTAGCAAACGCACTGGAGACAAAAAAAAACGACACCGATATCTCACACATCATCCCAGATCCACCTCGTAAGAATCGGGATTATGAGTAAGTAAACTATGTTTCCATTCTTAAAAAATGCTTTTGACAGCACTGCATAACTCGCCTCGGTGCTCATGCTCAACTTAACTACTGAACTACTTACTTGACTTAGCTCTCATCCGCAAGCGAGATCATGACTGTATGTTTTAGTTTTAATCAAAAGTGACCAATACAAATGCTGACCACCCATATTTTTTGAGCGCAGGATGGCTTTTTAGCTAAAAAGAGATTCTGTAACTTCTGAAACTCTAGCTATCTAGCTTAAAGAGTATTCTGAAACTCCTGGAAATTTAGCTACCTAAATTAAATAACATTCTGAAACTTTTAGAACTATAGGTTATTTAGTTTGAAGGAGCGATCAAGGTGTGCATCACTTGCAAGATTTTCGGCGGACCAATCTATCTGACACGCCAAACTTGATGTACTTTTACCGCACACTTTCACCACATAAGACTAGTGTACTAAATCTAGGTATATCAAGACCGCAAAACCTCAAATATAATTTAAGCCGTTAACTATGTCTTGTATGCCGTTAGTTACTCAGCGACGTTACCAAATCGCCACAGTTGAAGTAAGTTTAAATTAATTCTTGCATAGAAGGAGATTCGATTATTCCGTTCAATATACATATGTACACGACAATTTTTTTACCTATTGCTGGGCTCTTTGCGCCAATTAAGTCTCATCCTTCGTGAAATTAAAATCTTAGGCACATATATGTATATAATATTTATATGCGTTCCGTTAAACTTAACAGGATACGTGTTCTCCTTAAGTCCAAATGTATTTAATGCTTTAAATATCTATTGAATCTAGGCAAGGCCTCTAAGCAAGCGTGCTCAACCGCACCACCGGTTAACATCGACGAGGTTGAGGTTAAATGCAAGCCTACGACATCTCGAGCGATGAAAACTAGTCACCGATATACATACTTATATTATTTAACAACATAAGATATCTACGAATAAGGTACTGATAAGGAATACATATGTGTTAATCATACAAATAACTGCATCCAGCGGAAGTCACACCCACGAGCTTAACATTTACAGACAGTGAGGTGAGGTTTTGCCTCCCTTTGTAACTTTTACCATTTGTATAATGAGAGTTCTCCGGTGATGTGTCCCCAACGAGTATGTACAGCTAGGTTTTCTGATAGTCTGAAGAGTTTTTGGAGGCCCGGAGGTGAGAGTAACTCTGGTGTTTCAGGCGTACCGTAGATAAGTTCTTAATGCGTGCTAACAATTTATTATTGATAATCTAAATGAAACATAATTAACGAGTAGAATTTTAATCACTAAGAAGACAATTATATTCCAACAGTATTCATTATTATTCTTGCCAATTAACAATATTTACCAAAGACAGTTTTCTAACTAACTACTTATACAGATAAAATATTTGACCCAAATCGGTATCCCGCGGTAACGTGCCAAAAAGCATGCACGGCAGCGTTGACCAGAGCCTGGAGTATCAAGCCATTGATGGAGGAATTACGTGACATACGGCCGGCACTACTTACGCAGGATAGACCGCGGTGTCCGAAGTCATTAACATTGTTCCCACAGTGGTACAATTTCAACATTTTGCGGCTAAATGCTGGCTCGCACACAATCTGAAAGCATCATCCGAGAGCCGATATTAAAAGAGGGCAATGCATGAAGCCAGAGTCCGTATGAAATCGTATAGCTTAGAAACATGCTTACCTATATAGTGCTGAAAAACAGATACCCTTGTCATAGATAACGTATATGGGTCCTAAGTAGGTAATTGCTCGTGGTAGTGAATTAAACCTTAAAAAACCTTAGCAGCAGAGCATGTGTAGCTGTTTTTAGGGACTACGGAACGGGCGGTATTCATTTTCCGTGAATTCGTTTCAGTAGTAATGGCTTTTCTTGTTAAATTTACTTACTTGCTTCAGACGTACCTACAATCTGTGGAGCAGATTTTTGGTAAAGATGTCGCTGACCACCAAAAGGTGATGAGTTCAATACAATGTGCTATCTTCTACCCTCAAAACAGAAGATTCCACAAGTTACAGAATAACTTCTAATGTAACGTTTGCTTCTATTACAAACGCACTAGGTATTGTTGTAACCTTAGAAATCAATCATGCACACAATTCCAATACACTCAGCGTAACGCTCTGATTAACTACAATACACAAAATATCATGGCCCCTATTTAATTGAACCTATGATCTAGAACCTTACTATGACGTGCAATGAGCAAACGCTTCCAAGAATGCTTACGTAATACATAAATACACCAATTACTTAACTTATTTACTTACTTACTGTAGCCTACAACTTCGTCCGCGTAGAATTTAGAAAAAAATTTTGTTCAGTTTCTAAAATAAAAGTACCATATGTTACTCCTTTTGCATCAGCTATTTGCCAGTGAAAGTCGCGTCAAAATCAGTCCAGCCATTTCAGAGATTAGCCGGAACAAAGAGAGGTAAGGTTAAAGAGAGGTAGGGCATAACGGGTTTCCCGTTCGAATTTGGAGCTGCCCGACTGGGGCAGGACCTCCACCTTATAGAAGTCCGTAGCCAAATAACACAATTAAAAAAAAAAATGCGTTTTGGTATATTTATCGTGTATACATCCATATGCATTTAGTAAAAAGCTGTTATTTTAATATTACAAATAAACACTCCAATTTTATGTATTTGTGTAGATTACGTTCATAACTCTAAACCTTGCCGAATGACTAGCTGTGCCTAATGTAAAATTTGACTGTACCACTTCATTGCCTACTGCAAGAAACGGGCTATCTAATGCAAAATATACTTTACATCCTGGATAAGAAGTTCAAACAGATAAACAGTCCTGAGATAAGCGCGTTCAATAAGAATATTTATTATAAATCACCATACAACTGGAGAACATGATTCGAAGGGTCATTCAGATAATGTTTGTAAAAAGAAATTAATATATTTGAATTATATTTAAGTTTTGTTTTGAAAGCTGAGCATTCAAAATGATTTATTCTTCAATAATAAATAAATACCAACTATAAAAAACACAGGTGGTCGCGATGTTAGTGGGTATTGTAAACATGTCAATAAAATAATTAAAACAAAGGATATAAAATATAGTTACGTAAACAGCCTTCGACCTCATAGCCAATGCAGTGGGTATAATTATTGTTTTTTATCATAAATTCGCAATTAGCATTAACGCTTATGTCATTAGTATTCTAAATCCCACATATAAAAAAATACAATTGATTGTGTTAAACATCGTCAGGAAACCTGCATACGTTTAAGAATAATTTCAATAGTACATAAATCTTGCTAGGGAAAATAGCGGTGCACTAGCCAAACATCCGATTGGCATCTAAATATATCTCCGGCGAAAAGAGGGTGCTGCTTTACCCTTGGACCCTTGTGGAAAGGCTCAAAGATATAGGTAGACGTAGGTAGGTTAGTGAAACCACGTAAGCTGACTGGTTTAAGAACTTGTGAAACGAACATAACGGCGTTTACCTACGAGGAGCAGTGATTTATCACACCACGAAATTTACGCTGAAGAGAAACATCGAGAGGATACCTGCATTCGTTGAGTACTTATACATTACTACATTAAGGCATTTCGTTAAGAATCTGTGAATTGAAAAGAAAATTATGGATATTTATTTATGACTGCAAATGTAGGTACGTGAAAAGGCTCCCATCCTTTTAAGAAGTATAGCAATAAAGTATTCATCTGTTTTTAAACACTACAGAAGCTGTAGCGAGGCTTGACATTCAAATTGAAATGTTAATTAGTAAATTTTGATCATAAATTATCTTATAAAGTATCTTAACTTCTACTTAAAAATATGAATTAATAATTACGTTTACTTTCTTTTACGAAACCAAATACAAAATTAATTTAAACAATGTGACGTGGGAATTAATATGAACAAGATACTTAGTAATCTTCCAGTACCTAATCTTAATACGTGTTAAAATGTATAAAAGTAAAAAAAAAGGTATATGAGAGTGTGCGTTGTTAATTATTTAGTTTCAATGCATTAACAGTCATGTGAAATATTCTTGTAAACATTTAGTGGTGGTAGTCTGGGATAAAAGCTAGGCTGTGTCTTAGCCGAAGGATTGGTATTTTTTTCTGTGCATTGCTTTTAAAAAATTAAGCTGTAATAAGGGGTATTTGAAAGGGAATTAAAGCTAGGTATTAGGTATATTTATTTCCCTTTTCCTCTCCCTTTCGAACTCTTAATAATGGTAGCAACTGCACATTATGGTATGTCACCTGGTGCTCTAGTCAAAATGCCTTATCGCTTAGCGTCCATATAATTTCAACACATATTTATTATTATTATTTATATCGCTAGCTTGTCATTTCTTTATCTCTCTGCCTTACTGGTGGAGGGTTTTATTAAAAATATTGCATTCGTGTTGTGTTCTCGCGCGATGAATAAGGTTTTCATTAATGAGGTCCTTAGGGAGAATGAGGATTGTTATATTGTGTTGTCAGTAGAGGGATTAGTCCCATTATGCTGCCAACAAAGTATAACTGTCCTAATACAGAGTAGCAACGCGCAAGTGTTACTTCGGTATCGTGAGCATAAATAGGTTACGGTAACGGCTTCCCATCAGGTTGGCCATATGCTAGTTTGCCACTATAGCTTATAAAAAACTTACAGAAAATCGATATAATATTTTCAACCTTTAAAATACACCGTAGTAGCGGCATAACCTAAAAAATAATACTATCTCTATTTAAAATAATCGGCTAACTTATCATGATGTGCAGCGAGTGGGTCTGCGATCTAGAGTAATGAGCGTCCATTTAACGAAAGTAATACATGGATTGAGCCTTCTGTGTAGGTGCGTTTAAACAGAGTGTCTCTCTACCATCCAATGATCATGTTGATCTTGAAATAGTAATCTAGATCCTAATATTGCCACGATTGACAGCAATTCTGATTCTCTAAGTGTAGCAATTATGCCAAGAATACTGGCAAGTTACCACGGAACGCAGATTTCGGTCAAATATATCTCGAATAATTTTTACAACATATTGTTAATGGTTGTTATTGTAAATAAAGTATTTATTTACATTAAATTAAATAAAGTATTTATTTAATTTTAAATAAAAATATTTAATAAAAAAAGTAAGATTAAATAAAGTATTTATTTACATTTGCATGAAAACTTCCAACGTACGTTGTACGTACAACGTATAAACGTAGAGTACCTACTGTGAAACGTATAAATCGGGGCCGTTTAGAAAGACCTTATGCGTCGAAACTTTCTGCATACACCGCAGAGCGCCTCAATTTGGACACACGTCATAGAACGGACGGTAGATTTCTTCTTCGGCCTCGTGAGTTTTTTGTCGGGGCCACTTGGTGTATGCATATTATACCTACAAATAATTTCAATTTACTGTCGTCCTTGGTTATCTCACCGATATCTACTTTTTCGGAGACCCAAGACGGGACAAAAGGTAATTAGGAAAACGCGTTAGAGTATATATTCATAGATCAAAGAGCTAACTTATATTTCCAATAAAATTATTTATTATATAAATTTTTGGAAGACGTCCGCGGTCCCCGAGCGGTTCAAGTAGTCGCTTGCAACCTAAAGTCAATTCGAATCCGGACTGTACCGATGAGTTTAACTGAACTAAAGAATAATTAATCGCACCATGAGCATTACAGTGAGAAGAAGATTATATATATACATAGAAATGGCGAGAGACTATGTTGATGTATCTAAGTTATATATAAGTTCTGTATCTAAGCTAAGAAAGGTAGGGCATAACGGGTTTCCGATTCGAATTTGGAGCTGCCTGACTGGGGCTAATAGAAACCCGTAGCAAAATAACAAAATTTTTCGTGTTGTGTTCCTACGCGGTGAATAAGGTTTCTAATAATGAGCTCCTTGAGAAGGGGGAGGATTGTTACATTATGATGGCAGTAGAGGGATTAGTCCTATTATGCTGTTCTCCATACTCAGAGTGGCAACGCGCAACTTCGGTATTGTTAGCGTAGGTCGAAATAGGCTACGGTAACCGTTTCTAATCAGCTGCGCCGTATGCTTGCTCCCACTCTTGTTGTGATAAAGAAAAAATATATTACTTAAAAGCAATGAGAATAGAATGATTCGTCCTATCAAAGGTATTGATATATCATCAAAGACTTGCGTGTCTTGTTCGTCATATAAATAGATACAACAATTGTGTTTTTAAGGGTTGTGTTTTTGCAGGTGGCAGGTGGTGTGGAGGAACGTCCTGGCGTTCGTTTATTTACACGCTGCCGCTGTGTACGGCTTATACCTTATGTTCACTGGAAAAGTGAGGATATGGACTATAATATTCGGTAAGGAGATTTATATATAGGTACGCTTATACCCATTATCTGTCTTAAACTTATCCCAGTGATATTTCGAATCGAATTATATTCGAATCTTCGTATCCTGAAGAGCCTGAATTAAGCCAGTTGGCAGAATATATAGGAGTATTGACAGATCTTTTCACGATCACCAAATGGTTGCGAACGGTACCTATATAACCAATAAGGGTGTAACTCGTCAAATTACAATGCCCAACAATTGATCCAATTTCTTTTACGGATGCCTATTTCATTTGTTCAAGATTTCTTTGTAACGTGTCAGTTAATGGACGAACGTGACGCGACCCTAGTTGTTGTTATCATTATTGTGTCAAAATCTTTGATTAAATTTCGGTGTTGCTAGACAATTGGGTGAATTCATCCAATTTATTTGAACAAAATTAACAAATGAGGAGTGGAATACCAGACTAGGATAGAAAAACCTCCGTCAATATGGTATTGACAAGCATTGACAGGTTGGTCAAATATAACAGTTTTATTAAAATAGCTTAGAATAAAGGTACTGAATAAAGGTAGACTGACAGAGCGGAAGAGAAGAGAAGAAGAAGGAAGAAATAATATTTGTTTCATTCCCATGGAATTTATATCAACGTTGCTAGCGTACACGAGCAAAATCTTAATTTTATAAAATTTTATTTGAGACAAGTATTTGTTTGTTAAATGCATTTATGTACCTACTTGTGAGTAACTAATTAATAAATTCTATTGTTATATAAATATCTCGGTTCCCAAGAGCACAGCATTTACACTATCAACGTCAGAAACGGCCTTTATATCCTGGTTTAGTTAAAAATCCACCAAATTGTTATCTTCATTTTGAGTATCTAGATTAATACATTTAAGTAGTAGCAAAAATCGAAAACACTTTAGAGCTTTTTAAATACCATTCAATTTTGACAATGACATTAAACTCATTGATTCACTTTAGACGTTGGTGATGTATAAGTTACGTATTGACGTTTTAGTACAAACATCAATTCGAACTCTGGCGGTCCAGTACTGAAGTTTCGGAACACATTGGTAGTGATATAGAGCCAGACACACAACTAATCCGTTTCGTTCTCTCATTACGGCCGATCACGCTATTCGCACGGAACCCGAGTAACGACGAGCGGAGCCCAGGTACTTATCATTAGGGCTGCTACTAACGATATTTATAATAATCGTTCCAGGCGTGAGTTTCGCTATAATGTCGGCGATGGGTGTGACAGCGGGTGCGCACAGGCTGTGGGCACACCGTGCGTACAAAGCGCGCTGGCCACTGAGACTGTACCTTGCTCTGATGCAGACAATGGCCTTCCAGAATCACATATACGAATGGGTGCGGGATCATAGGTAAGAAAAATAAGTATCTTTTGCACGTCTCTTGAATTTAGATGGAGTCCCGGGATTCTTCTCTTGATTTTAGATTGAGAATCGGGAGTATAACTAAACATCTTTCAACTATTGATGGCCGTCTAGTCTAGTGGCTAGAAGCTCCTGACTGCGAAACATGAGATTGCGGGTTGGAATCCCGCTGAGGGCAGATATTTGTGTGATGAACACGAGTATTAGTAGTCCTATGTATTTATGTATATATCCATCTATATAAGTAAATATATCGTCGTCTAGTTACGTTACACAAACTTTGCTTAATTTGGGACTGACCAAGACCCCATTTAAGCAAATTTGTGTGGAATTGTCCCAGATATTTATTATTTATTTATCTACCTATTGGTATCATTTGATCCTTTGTTAGCTCTTAGGTGGTATTATAATACATAGAATGTATCGTTACGGGAGCAGTATAGCCCGAAATAAAACGCGTTATGCGTGTAAATATTGGATAGGAACAATGAAATATTAGTGATATGATGATGGAATGACGAAAATGATGGACGTGTACGGAGATCACGCAATTTGAGAGAAGCCATTAGAAGAAGCAATTAGAAAAAGTTTGAGCGTTAGACTCAAAAGAGTTTTAACCTTTCTCTGCGTAAATATACCGGCACCGGAAATCCTTAAAGGCATCTACTTAATCACAGCCCCGGAGGCGTAAACAACAAATTATTTATCAAACGGAAGCTAAATGAGCTCTTCATTCAAGGCTGACAATACAAAGTTAAAAGAATATCAAAGCGGCGTTAGCCACGATTTCGAATCAATTAGTCCGTCCTTTATCAAAAGTATACGTGATCCTACTAATATTATAAATGTGAAAGTTAGTGAGTATGTACGTACGGATGTTGGTTACTCAATCACGACAGTACGGCTGAACGGAATTGAATGTAATTTAGCACATAGATAGATTATAGATAGATATGTTTTGTTCTGAAAATAATTCTAGATAAATTGTCACATACATATATGTACATATGATCACGCCAAGTCCCTAACGGGGTAGTCAGAGAGTAGGTATAGAGCGCCAGTTCTCTCTAGAATTGCATACCTCTTTCGCTTCTTATACCTCTGGCGGAAAGTGGGGGTGTGGGTATAACCTATACACCTCTGCCTACCCCTCCGGGGACCCTTGTGGGAAGGCGTGAGGATATATTATTATTATTTTTAAATCTATTTTGACGCGGGTGAAACCGCGGGGCACAGCTCGTAATTAATAAGTGTACACAAGGAAAATTTTACTTGTATGAAGAATAATAGTCCACGTCCGCTAAGGCCTTAATAATTCACTCATAGACTTAATCACTCGTTACGTTAAGAATGAGTCGTCGTTGTAACCTTTGACTTTGACTGTCAGTTCCATCTGCATTGTACATGCAGTAGTTACGTAGCCATACATTAATAATACAAATAATAGTTTTAAAAAACTAAAAAAATACACTTTTTATAGAAAATCCAACTAAAAAATAGAAAATTAATTATTTTAGCGATTATTTTAACGATTATTACGTAGTGTATTATCAAGTTTATCTTTCGAATCAGCATCAGCACCTTTGCTTAGCTGTGCAAAAATGAATATAAAAAATCGCTGATCCTGATTATCCTAGTAAGGATAACGGGTCAAAATGTTTAAAAATATTGAATTGTCATCGGTCCTTAATAAGTATGCCAAATTTCGAGTTAATCCGACGTTTTGAAGGGGGTTAAAATCATGTTCAAAGATTCCGTTACATACTAACATACATACGTCTCCAGCTAATAATAAAAGCGTATTAAAAAATACCCATCTCTACGTAGCCAAAAATTATGTCGCTTACCGTCGTCTGATATTTTATACTACGCAACGAATTTTAATACACCATTAATAGATACGATAGGTGTGTAGATGTGTAGTACCCACACACCTATTTTCCACCGTAGATTTTAGGTGCCAACGTGACGGATGGTGAGTCTATCGCCGTTTTCAAGTAATACACACGACTACGAACTTCTTCTCAAACGCATGCAGATTCCGTCTCAATGTTTTGGGATTGGAATATCCTATACATGTTGCAGGCTACTACTCGAACCCCTTGGCCACCCCGACTTTTTTGCTTTCAGGGTTCATCACAAGTTCACGGAAACTGACGCAGACCCACACAACGCCCGACGAGGGTTTTTCTTCTCGCACATCGGGTGGCTGATGGTGCGCAAACACAAGCAAGTGTTCGAGAAGGGCGCCTCTGTCGATATGTCTGACTTGGAGAAAGACCCTATCGTGATGTTTCAAAAAAGGTTAGGATTATTATTATAATCTCTACGCTTCCTACAAGTCTTACAGACGTCACGCCTTCCCACAAGGGTCTCCGAAGGGGCAGGCAGAGGTGTATAGGTAATACCCACACACCCACTTTCCGCCAGAGGTATATAAGGTGCCAACGTGACAGATGGCGACTCCATCGCCGTTACTCAAGCATGACTATACATACGCCTTTGAATTTCTTCTCAGACGTATGCAGGTTTCCTCTCGATGTTTTCCTTCACCGAAAAGCTCGTGGTGTGACCACTGTACTTAAGTTTAGAAAAACTCATTGGTACAGTCGGGATTCGAACTTGCGATCTTTGTGTCGCAGGCAACTGCTCAAACCACTCGGCCACCACGGCGTCTTCTAAAGATGTATAACTTAATCCAATGTATACCGTCTATCTTGTAATAATATTTTATGGAAATTATATATTTTATTTGACTATTATTATTTTCGTATAGATGTACTAACCTATAGATTCTATAATATAGGACCTATAGTAAAATTATTAAGAAGCAAAGTTTGTGTTTGACCGCGCTATTCTCAGGAACAGTAGTTTTTGAAGTCAGAGTAGTAACTCTGACTTCAAAAACTTTTGTATTACTTAACCCTTTTATTGGGAAAGGCTGTGTATCATTTTGCTACTATCCAAGTAATCAATTTATGTATACCTAATCAAATTTGCCGCCGCCGTCAGGAAACCACGGGCTCAGTTAAAATGTATCATTCTATATAGCACATTAAATAATGTGTACTTAACACAAACAAATATGCTCTGCACACAAACGCTATTTAGCGACGAAATTCGAATTAGGTAACTATTAAATACTATATGTATTTAATAGTTACCTAATTACTATATGTATTTAAATACTATATATATTTAATAGTTACCTAATTACTATATGTATTTAAATACTATATGTATTTAATAGATACCTAATTACTATATGTATTTAAATACTATTTGTATTTAATAGTTACCTAATTACTATATGTATTTAAATACTATGTGTATTTAAATACTATTTGTATTTAATAGTTACTAATTCGAATTTCGTTTGTTGTGTTTAAAATGTTTAATAAAATTTAGATAAAATTTAGCATATGGCATGTCATTCTAAAACACATTCAACAATCTGAGCTATTATTTAATTATTTATGACGACCGTCTGGTCTAGTGGTTAGAGCTGCGAAATTTGAGGTCGCGGGTTCGAATCCCGCTGAGGGCAGACAGGAGAAACATTGAAGCTAGTGTGCATAGAAATAGCCCATCAGCATTACCTGATTTATGTGGATACTTATATAGTTATTATTAACTTGGATACTTAATCTAATACTGATACCTAATCGTTTTCTTCAGGACTTATCTGGTTACAATGCCGCTACTGTGCTTTGTGCTACCAGCCTGGATCCCGTATTACTTTTGGAATGAGAATGCGTGGATATCGTGGTACGTCGCCGCCATTACACGGTACACGGTGACTCTGCACTTCACTTGGCTCGTCAACTCCGCGGCTCACATCTGGGGCAACCGGCCCTACGACAAGTAAGAGTTGTCTACAATAATTAATGTTATAAACGCAGAAGTTTGTAGGGATGTTTGTTCCCCTTTTAAGCAAAAACTACTCAACGGAATCCGACCAAATTTGGCACACACATAGACTATAAGCTGGATTAACACATAGGGTATATATGTATATCTTATTCTAGAAACAAAAAAAGAAATCAAATTTTGCGCGGTTGAAACCTAGTACTGCTAGTTCCTAATAAACCTGCCAAGATACCAAAAAGTTAAGCTACATGTGAATCAGTGGATATGTACCTACGTTCTTTGCTATTACTCTTACATGTTTCTTTTTGGGGATCCCATTCATATAAATCGAGCCCTGTTGCTTTAGCCTACTTTTTATAAATTGGTTGACCTAGTACATCGTAAGAAATAAAAAAAAACAGCGACATAGTAGACTGTGTGAGGATGACATCTTACACAGTCTTAATTTTTTGTATACCCTAAATTACTCTAAGTAGATCATGAATCACAAAGCCAAACAAAAAGCAATACAACTTCTGCGTTCAAGTCACTTAGAAACACCAATTTTTTCCAATGCGAACATTGATATTTCAGAACGATAGGCGCTACCGACAACAAGACTGTTGCTATTTGGGCGCTTGGAGAAGGCTGGCACAACTACCATCACGTGTTCCCTTGGGATTACAAGGCGGCTGAGCTGGGAAACTACAGTACTAACCTGTCCACTGCTCTCATTGACTTCGCAGCTAAGCATGGTAAGACCCTACAGTAAGGCAGGTCAACAACGCGCGAGCGATGCTCCTGATGTTGCAAGCGTTCATAGGCGGTGGTAATCGTTTACAACCAGGCGGCCGCGTGCTTGTTCGCCACCTTAGGAGTATGAAGAAAATTTCTAGTGTCTTTTTGCACTTTACTCACAACAAACACATAACACTGAGGAAATTGGATTTCTCACCGTTGTGTTAGTAACTACTGTCATCGTCCCAGATCTATGAAAAACAAATTAATGATAAACAAGTTTGGTTCGTAGGTATTAAAACTAGGTACCTACTGTTTTAATACCGACGTACCAAAATTAGTCTCCTTGGATTATCCTTAAGGATCCTTAATTGGATAAACTATTCGTAAATTAACATACGTACTTATAGCATAAACTATAAAGCCTATAGCGAATTTAGAAAGCATTGTTTTTAATTTACCCTTTTAAGGATAATAGTTCAATATCGAATTATTCAGAGAGGGTCGAAGTTTGCAGATAGTTTCGTAACGGTGGCTTTAATATTAAGTACGATGGATTCTACTAATAGTATAAATGCTAACGTTTGCAAAACTACCAACGGAATCGAATGTAATTTAGCACAGAGAAAAATAATTTGCTGGATTATTCAGGAAAAAATCTACTAGGTAATCAATTATTTAATTAATTATTTTACGCATGTGAAACACTGAGCACAGCAAGTAACTCCATTAAATCATTCCCATAAGATTAAACTGATAAAAAAATATTAGGCTTTAGTTGACAGGGGCTTTTACAAGCTTAAGCTTTATGGTGGTAGTTTGTAACTAAGGTACGGGGAAACATGATAAAATGTGGTACGGTATCTACATATTTAGGTACCTGAAGTAATTTCAATATACAACCAGCGATAGCGAACATGTATGAAAAGCCATATCAACCACTAGGCCAGACGACCGTCTGGTCTAGTGGTTAGAGCTCCTGACTGCGAAACTTGAGGTCGCGGGTTTCGAATTCCTCTAATGGCAGATATTTATGTGATGAACACGAGTATTTGTACCTTAGTCTTGGATTTCCTATGTATATACATATGTATATAATATCCTCACGCCTTCCCACAAGTGTCCCCGAAGGGGTAGGCAGAGGTGTATAGGTAATACCCACCCACATACCCACTTTCCGCCAGAGGTATATTAGATGCCAACGTGACGTGCCGTTACTCAAGCACGACTATACATACGCCTTAGAATTCCTTCTCAGACGTATGCAGGTTTCCTCTCGATGTTTTCCTTCACCGTTAAGCTCGTGGTGTGACTAATCACTGCACTTAAGTTCAGAAAAACTCATTGTTACAGTCGGGATTCGAACTTGCGATCTTTGTGTCGTAGGCAACTGCTCGAACCACTCGGCCACCATGGCTATATGTATATAACTATTTAAATAAGTAAATATATCGTTGTCTAGTTACCATAACACAAGCCTTACTTAATTTGGGACTAGGTCAATTTGTGTGGACTTGTCCCAAGGTATTTAATGAAATCATTTATTTTATTAAATGTAGATGATGCGAAAGAGAACTGTAAGTCTAAAGAGGACTGGCGTGAAACTCTCTTTTCCTACCCTGTGGGAGCCCTTACTATCACGTGTTGGAATGACTGACATTATCTGTAATTCCTCAGGTTGGGCATACGACTTGAAGACAGTTTCGGCAGATATGATTAGGAAGCGTGTGAACAGAACCGGTGATGGGTCCCACCCGTGGACAAATGAAGATGAAAAAGAGTTACCAAATGATGAAGATCACCATCATCATGAGAACGCCGTGTGGGGTTGGGACGACCAAGACATGCCAGAGGAAGACAGGCAGCTGGCAGAAATTGTTAATAGAAAAACTGAATAGGTTATCTTATTCTTAATAAATTTCATCTTTTCTTCTGGTGTTGCTTCTGGTGGCCTTGTCTTCTCTGCTAACGGTCGCGGGTCAGATAAACATACTTTTGTTGTTGTCTGGGCGTAGTATTTATCTGTGTATATAGGTATGTATTTACATTTACACAACTATTTATATGCGTCGCTGATGTAGGTTTCAGGATCTGCCTATGGTCAGTTATGTAAGATGTCCGGAATATTAGGTTTTAACAAAAACTATTGCTGGACGCAAGTCAGCCCTGCTTGCATCTGTCTGCAAAAGTGGTTGATAGGGAATATTAGCATTCAACAAGGTTTTATATGTGCTGTAAAATTAGAATATTTATAGATAATAGATCGCAGGCTACCTTGTCCAAGCCCGAAGATTATAAGAACTTAAACTAATATTAGACTACATGCTATAGGTATATTTTAATGTGATATCTTTTATAGAATCCTCGGTGACTGCTCTTAGATTATAATTAAATTATTTATTACTTTTATCAAAGGCCTTCGAAAAGAGAAATAAGATATACAATTGTCCTTATTACGTAGGTAATACGGTACAGTACTTGGGTTCACAGCTGAACCTACTTATAGATGTAAAGAAGGCAGCCAAATGTACAAACGATTGTTTGGCTCCCTTATTTTATATTTACATTAAAAGACTTAAATAAAAATAATGAATTGTTTAAAATTGTGTTTCTGTTCTCCTATTTGCTCAAGTATTTGTTAGTTAGGTGTATTTTTTATTTTGAAATAAAATGTAAAATTTATTACAACGATGATTCGTTTTTTTCTGTCCTATATATATATATATATATATATATACCTACCTACACATCATCATATCATCACGGTGGAGCGCTACTTCTCTCCTCCTAAATAATTATTTTATATAGCTAGATTATAAAAGCCTATCTGTCACGTTGGCATCTAAAATATATCTCTGGCGGATTGTGAGTATGTGGGTACTGCCTATACACCTCTGCCTAACCCTTCGGGGACCCTTGTGGGAAGGCGTAAGGATAAAGCCTAAAGATATTCCACCCAACTATTGTGCCAGATGGTATGGGTTACAAAAACCTAGAAATAATATAAAGGGAAGTTTAAACAACGTTTATTATCACGCTTTAAATAAAAGTTCAACATAAAATCAAATAAATAGGTATTATTTATATATAGTATACTATTTACATTATATAAAATAAACCTTCTCACTTCGCAAAAACGTGGAAAAGTTTGGAATAATAAGAGGGTTTTCTGCGCTTTCGTCGACTTCGAGAAGGCTATATAGAGTCGAACAAAAGGAACTCAGTGAGGTTTTGAATGGATATGGAGTGCGCAGTGCCCTGCTGCATGCCGTGAAATCACTATATAGTGATAACAGGGCGTGCGTTAGCGTTGAGGGTGAGATGTCACCATGGTTTGATGTGAAGACCAGGGAAGTGTTCAATAGTAGTCTTTGGACGGGGGTCGAGGTGTGTCATGTGTCTGATTGTTCATTATATATCTAGATAACTGTCTGAGAACATTTAAAACGAACGGGTGTAGAGTGAAAATGGGAAATTTGGTGGTCAATTATTGCATATGCAGTTTTACTGGCGTCATCGGAAGGCGAATTATAGACACTAGTCACAATAATAAAAGATTAGTTTAAAAAGAAGGGGCTGCACCTAAACGCTGGCAAGACTAAGGTTCTGGTATTCGAAAGAGATTAACAACAAGATAGACAGAATTAACAAATGTCAGAGTTTGTTATATCGGTGAGTTATGAGTGATGAGTTAGACTGATGAATCTAGAAAAGTGGAAGAGTTATGTAAGCCTAGAGAGAACTCTACTCTCTCTGCCTACCCCGTTAGAGCTTGGTGTGATGATATATTTGTATATGTACATTATTTACTACATTAGGTATTTATCTGTTTGGTGAATTGACTTTAGATTAGGTTACTTAGACTAGAAGCTTATACAACATTATATTGACAATAGGTCTTAAATCTTATACAATATTTATCGAGTAAGTTTGCTGTCGAATTTCCCATACTTATTGCCTAAAACTTTGACAAACTTTCCGCCGTAATACTGATTGAAAAAGTCCGGGTCTGCGGGCACCTCTTCGATATTATCAAATTCATCACCAGCTGCGTACGCCCCGTGAGCTTGTGTCTTGATCTCACTGGGTTGGTAGAAGATATCAAAATGCTCGTGGGTAGCTTGAGGATCTTCTTCATAATGTACTGGTGAATGTTTAACTTCGTTCTTATAACCCTCGTTAACATACAGTACTCTGTGGTCATATTTGTCATTAAAGGCATTGTTTCTTAGCAGGGTAAATACAGCTCCGACTAAAGCCATGTTGTTCAGCATTCCGACGGCAACTGTCATTAGTTTCAAAGCTGGCAAGACAAATGGCAAGATGGCTGACATTAATAGACCTGGCAGCATTAAGAACGGCACTATTTTGTAGAATTTTTTCTCAAATTTCTTCATGCTGCTACGACCCGTTTCCGTTTCATTATCTGTAAGACAAATGTTAGAATGTTTTATTCAGTAAGCTCGCTTTGAGATGTCAAGCGAAATATTTTTTTTATTGATTCAACGTTTCCCACCAAAAATACAATCATTCACTAAATGCAATCTACACAATAGATCGAACTGCAAAAATTTGATCAAACAACTCAAGTGTTCAAAACCACTGAACTTTGTAATTAATATCTACCCTGATTGGAAACCAAAACAATAACTTTCACGGTAGGTAGATTTTGGGGTTTGAAACAATATGAAATAGTTAAACCATATCCAGCAATGTAAAACTTTTAGGTATCTATCTACCTAACTTACTAACGTGAACACATTAATATAATAAATTTTATAATCCATATGGCGAATGATATTTCCCGGCAGATATCAGAAGACGAACTAAAAGGAGGGATCACTAATAGCTGTAGTTTGCCTGCGCATAAGACTAGTTGCGCCCTATTGTGCTACTTGCATTTAAACGGAAATACCTAGATATTATTCCACGTGATCAGCTTACTGCTGGTAACGTTTTGGGAAAAGAAAGCCTTTCCTGTTCTGTAAGTCCGATAAAGTCTATGTATTTTTTTTGTTAATCGGTTGAGTTGTTAAGACGTGGGAGCGGAACAAACAGACACTTTCGCATTTAGAATATTAGAAAGGATTTGATAATAAGCACATATGTTAGTAACTCACTTTTAATGACATCAATATTCAGTTTCCCGTTGCCGTTGGATTCCAAGGCGAATGAATAGCCTGGAATAACATTGAGCGACAAGGAGCGCCGTTGTAGCAACTTTTCTGTTCCATCACATAGCTGTGAGTACAACTGTTCATCGGAGACGTTAGTGTATTGCTTCCATGGGAATCGTACAACATCGGCGGTCAGGTTGAAACCCAGAGCTGGTTGTTGTAGCGCTTGTTCGGCGCGCCATATACTGAAGGCATTGATACATCTTTGGGGGCCTAGATCTCGGCCACAGGTAAGGAGGCGGCGGATTGGTTGATTGTCCTTAATTAGAAATTGGATGGCGCGAGCGACGTGATCTAGCGGCGCGTGCGCGTACGAGCACGCCACTAGCACAAAGATTGTGGCGAGCGCGCGCATCGCTGCCGTCGGCGGACTGATCGCGCCGCTCCACGCAACCATGCACCGCACATTGGAAGGGACGTCCAAGCAGTAGCTGGGGAAAGCGATATTTAATTCTGTCAGCACTTTCCAACATATCTTATATTATTCAGGATTAAAGCATTGTAGGTTAATAATTATGAAGATGCAGTTTGTTTGTTTGAACGCGGTAACCTCCGCTACTAATTCCAATTATTATTATTTTTTGTTGTAGTCCAGCCCGTTACTGCCGAAAGCTGTTGGATCACCGTGCTAGTACCTATCTATATTATAATTAATCTTCGCGCCTTTCCATATGATTTCACAAAGAGGAAGGCAGACGTTGTTGAACAACACACCCACTTTTTGCCGGAGATATATTTTAAGTGCCAACGTGACGTTATTATGGAAAATCCATCGCTGTTTCGCACGCAAGAAGAAATTTAAAGACTCCAAAAAAGAAATCCAAAGAAGAATTGCTTTTCAAACGTAATTAGGTCTTCTTTCGATGTTTTACTTCACTGTAAAGCTCGTGGTGTAACTAGTCTAATACCTGTGCAGAAAGATACAATTGTGCAATTGGGAATCGAACTTGCAAACGACTGTTCGAATCACTTGGCTATGCTTACTGAGTAGTAATCATACTTATTATGTATATCTAATCGTATTAAACACGGATGAAACCACGAACTACACTTAGTTAGCTTCTTTAATTTTCATTAAATAATACTGAATTACTTGAGTATATAAATTGCCGTATGGAAACGAAATATTATTGTATTGGAATCCGAAATTTGATTACGAAACGCCAAAAATCTAACTTATATGTTATGTAACTTATTTTATACCATGAATGTATATTAAGTTGTTATGTTAATAGAAAGTGATGCAACGTTCTCAGTGATCAAAATGGTACCATTAGAAATCACTATGCTTTTTTCTTTTAACCAGTTTATTTATCTTAATGAAAGTAACGTCAAGCCATTCGTTAATTTCGCTATGTAATATTATATAAAATAATTACCTACCTATACTATACCTATATATATACTATACTATACTATACTATATATACTATATATATAATACCTATTATTAAATGTATATGTAGATAAGAATTATTCAATTGTTGGTTAAAAACCATAGTGCCTACATTTTGCGAAGGTTTGCCAAAGGACAACTAGAGTGACCGTCGCCTTGATTAGATAAAAAATATTCTGGACGGAACAAGAGGATCGAAGCCTGGACCGCTAGTGCTCATAACCATTAGTCATTATGTTAACCAAAACAAAGCATGAAACGGTTCAAATATTCCGGACTTTCTCGAGCACATTTCTGAAACTAAAAATGAATGTAGAATTCCACAAGGCAGACAAGTCGTGGGCATCAATTATTAACCGGGTGATACGGATTCGGAAAGTTGATAGATGTCGATTTTTTGGTAAGTATTCAATGTTGGCAGGAAATGGCCTGATTGTCGAACGAAGTGTATGATTAGCATGCGGTCACGGATACGGGCGAATACCCGCTCTGGCCCGCCGTGCCGCCTCACTGCGCCTGCGCCGAAACAATTTCTCTGCAGCATACGTGCAGTGACTCCCGATATACCATTAAATATTATGCCTTAAAGCAAAAACATGATAATTATAAACGCTAGTAATTATTCACACGGCAGACTGTCACTGGCTTTTAAACGCCACACGATATATGATTGATTTATATAGATGTTATAGCAAGTTATGTAGAAACTAGCAAAAAAGTTATCATCGTAAGTATGTGCTAATACATAGTATAGCAGTTCGTAAGAAAGTGTCATAACGTTCATGTCTAATTGGTTTGTTAGTTTTTTGACATACGCTATGTGATACAAGCTCGACTTTCATCAACAACGTAGGCCCGACAATAGGTCGTTGCTTACTATACAAAGCAACTTACTATATAATGCGACAAGAAATCCTTGATGATATAAAAATATTGATTCATTCATAATATCTAATATAAAAAATATTGTTGGAAGGTTCAAGGTAAGCCAAACTAATAATGGATAGTATGAATGATGATATCGCTTTATATCGAAGGGGATACCTCAATCATTGCTAATAGAGAGGTATAAGAAAACACGTTGCACCACCGTAACAGCAAGGGGAAAAGTAATGACTGGAGGAATGTGGGCTCAACGGTTGTAACCGTTCATGATACAACCGTTGTGATTTCATACGATACAATGATGTCTAAACGTTGCATACAACAATAAATTATGTTTTCGCATGAAAAAAATCCTCAAACTATAAAACATTATGAAGACCTGGGCAAAGGTTGGACAAAATTAGATTACGTACTAGCTGTGCCCGCGACTTCGTCGGCGTGGACGGCTTTTTTATCTTTCGTAATTTTTTTTTTTAATAAAAAGTATCCTATGTTGCTTCTAATACCTCCAAGAATATGTGTACAAAGTTTTATAGTGATCTCTTAAGTAGTTTTTACGTAAAAGCGTAACAAACAAACTTACATTCACATTTATAATATTAGTAAGATTTACGTGGTCGTGATGTGACTAATCACAGTTCTTAAATTCGCATATCACATTGTAATTGGATACTTTGGAAGTCTTCATCAAGGGTGTGAACTTTTTGCAGGGTACCCTTGGTGTACCAAGCATCCAAAAGGGGCGGTAACGGCTTTCCATAGGCGGGCAACATGTTCGTTGATACCTAAGCGGTATATAGATGAACACGACTCTTGTGAGCTCTCGAACCAAGACAATTAACTCATTAGAAGTGTTTCTAACACGTCATAATGAGCGGCACGCGTGTAGTATTCAATTAAAAGACAACCACTTTGTTATTGTCACTTTCCCCCAGACACGTACTTCGATAAGGATCGGAAATATTGTCCGAGGGGAGTTCTGTGTCCGCCACACTCCGTTAACGATTCTACATTAGTCCTTATATGCGGTGTTGATAACGGGGGCGACATTTCTATCGCGCGGTCACGTTGTCCTGCGCTTTCTTTTGTCGCTGTGACTTTGGCCTTGTAGCACATTGTCTTCCATATGACACTTTATATCCTGGCATTCAGCCGAATATCCCATCAGTCATTCTCGCGCAGGCCACTGCACACAGTCAGTCTATTGGAGCCTTTGATTATTGATCGGTCGCAAACATGTGTAAAAAAATAACAGTTCTAACTCTTGCTTATGTGGTTATATTCGCCGCTACTGTAGTTAACTGCGAAGCTGAGCCCAAAATCAAAGTAAATGGCTTTATGAACACAGGTAACTGATTGATAATAATTATTTTGTAAAGATATACCTACAAAAAGTTTTATTTTAGTCATACATTTTAAAAAGTTTTGAATATGCAATATTCTCCGAAACCTTTGAGAATCTCTATTTTAAAACTTTACCGAATGTATGTTTTTTGTTTCTCGTATTTTATCTATTAAAGATAAAGAGTGTTTTCTTTGTAAACAAATTGGTCATAACAGTACAATGAATATTTTTTGCATAAAATATACTATAAAATCTCTTGAAAGTTCGACGAGTTTATTACACGAACGAGACTAGGCAGCCCTTTTCTCCAACATTTTCTATAATTATCTTTTTTTTTTTTAAACAACAATTAATAATATTTATATTTCTACATAATTGTATATTATTTCATCACGCCACACCAAATTTTTTATCTCTTTTGAAGTAAACTGTACGTAAAGTTAAGCTCATATTAGAAAAAAACTAATAATAAGTATAAATAATATTAATAACCGTTAGTTCTGCATTTTCTGATAACGTAAGGACCACTCCTTATTTCCTACCTTGCTTGTTTACCATCTTGGTATAAAGCCACGCCTGATTAGGGCTTATTTAAAAAAAAACTGAATGTGCCTAAGACCAAAATTATAACGTATGCAAACTCGTAACTTAGTGAGCCGAATGCGTGCTTGCAAAGCGTGATTTACGAGCGTGGACTTAAACACTGATCGATTTTAAGATAATGGCATATGAAGTGATAGATGTATATGGATGAAGTCGAAGATGTAAGTCTAGAGAGAACGGGCTCTAAACTTGCTGCCTCATTAAAGGCTGAGATTTATTACACTCCTGCTTATCCCTTAGATGGGCGACGAGGAGTAAAATGTATGAGGAAAATGGTTTATAGCACACATTTTTCAAATAATATCGCAAGATGAGAAATGAATTGACTGTAGGACATGATAATTATCCGCATTCGTATACCAAGCGTACCCCGCACATTAAAATTATTTGTTTTACATTCCAGAGTCGAACGTCGGCCGTACGTTTGGTCACAATGCCTTGAAGCGGCTCTCCTTCATCTTCCTGCCGGTTATGTTCACCCTGGGGGTCATTTCCACTTTGCTCTTGGCCCTCGCAGTGATATCTGTTAAGAACTTAGCCATCGGTGTCGTACTTCTCATCGTGGCTGTCAGTCAGGTAAGCATTAGTAATCATAGGCTTTAATTTAGATAAACGATCAAATTCCGGCTGTACAACTAAGAGTAAAGAACACCAGAGATAAACTCTATCTCAATGTAAGCAGTGATGACACTCGATGCCTGCACGCTTTATGGCGAAGAAAAACCAAAAAAAAATACCAATTTATAATGGTATTTATAGTTTTATACATAGTAAACTATCTACAGCCGTATTTAACAATTTAAGTTAAGAACAAGTCACTGGTCAGTAGGGATCCCAACTTGCAATTTGTATATTGCAGGCGACTGCTCTTACTACTCGTCCACCACGACTTTTTTCTGCCCAATAAATTTTTTGGCCATTATAGATACGTCTGTTTGATTTGATTTGTCGAAATGGCTTGGGGCTAGATATGGTGTAATTACGTTAGAAATAAGACAATGTTATTATAGCAAATCATGAGTGGGGTTGTCATGGACATTTCAAACTTGATCCCGGGTAACCTATACCTATAGTGTAGAAAATATACCATGTACTAGTAGAATTATAAATTATGTATGAGCTCTTAACTGCGAATTGAATACAAAGCAACTACGTCCCCGGCTTCGCTTGGGTACATAAATACTTTATTTTGTTTATATCTCAAATGGATTAAGGAAGCATTTTTGATTAAAGCTCCCAAACAGGACTTGTCTTTTTCCGCCATATTCATTAATTAGCATCATATTTCAACCAATTTACACAAAATCTTGAATTCATTAATTATTCTGTCTATGGGTGACAACCGCATGAAAATATGTTCAGTAGTTTAGGAGTCCATCGCGCACAGGCATACAGACGCGACGGGGTACATTGTTTTATAATATCAAATAAATATGTAGTACATATAATTATATGCTTTATGCCTTTATGTCCTTGCAACGAATTTGAAATTAATACGCATTTGTTCATTTGTAATTTTTTTACAGGCGGTATCCCGGTTGTTCCTGACTGCGTCAGCGCCTTCTTCGCTACTGCACCTACATCCTCGTGCTGAGCTCCTGCCAGCTCCAGCCGTGGCCTCGCCTTGGCCTGCCTCTGGCCCGCTGCTGTCCCCATGGGGTCGGTCCGATAACGAAGCTACTCTCTCCGACTGAAGCGCATATCAATTTGAGCAAGAATTTATTTGAGTTGTTTTGTAAATTCATTTTTAAGTTGAGCTTTATCGCGTGTTAGTAATACTCACGGACGAAATTACTTGAACGTAATCATGCGTTTAATAATAAGAAATCAAGTATTAAAGCAACAAATCCATCTAGAGTACATATTTACGTCGGAAACGAGGAGTATCGTTCCTTTATCGTCACGAATCCTTTCACCGAAATAATTTATAATGTGCTGCGATTTTTTAAATAAACAAACCCAAGGTCAAAACAAAGGCATACATATACCTCTACAGGAAAGGTCCCAGTAGGTATGGTTTAAGAAACTGGGGTTTTATTTTAAATGGAATTGACAAAATACGATACGATGCAATTGACAAATGATTAGATATGATTTAATATTTAATATTCCTCTGCCTACCCCTTCGGGGACCCTTGTGGGAGGGCGTGAGGATATATTATATATATAATATTTCTTTTAATAGTGGTAATAATTTATTGGTCGTATTCGGGATTTGAATAAGAAAATACACATATAAATTCTTGTTGGTATGTAAGGGTATCAAGAAGACTTCGTCTGTCTTTCGGGAATTATATTTTGTGAAAGATAGACGACGGATATTAGAGTTATATTTAAAATTGTATTTATTAAACAATAAATGTTTTACTAAAAACGGTCAAAATTATTTAAATACCCTTTTTTAATATTGAGTGACTACTAATTATTTGTAGTAGGTACCTATTACTAACTACTAATACATAAAAAGCATAATAACATAGTAATAACAATGATACAATGCTGTTAGCCACTGCTGGTGGCTGGCTGCAGGTATGTTTGTCCAACGCTAGTATTGCCTAGTTCACGGATGTATTGTTCAAGTCTTGTGATCTTCACCGTGGTCTACCTCGCCGATGTCTAGCTGTGTCGAGTTTCGAAGTACATCGTAATAAATATTGTTAAAAATGTGCTTATTTTTCAAGTAATTTGGAATATTCGCCGTACCGGCGAACTTTTAAGGTATTCTGGGTATCAAGCTTTCGAATGTTTGACATTAACGCCATTTTTGGAAATGAAATTCCGAATTCGGTTATATCTGTCTCGCTCTATCTCATTCAAATTTTGAGAACAATATAATTATGGTAATGTTACCAGTATAGGTTGGTTGGTACTGGTTAAGTGTCAATAATGTCGATAATTTTAGTAAAAATTATTGTCTTGTCTGTTCTCTTCTAAAAGTATATTTTTCGAGCCCGTGGCCTAGATCAATCTAGGTCAATTGATTATTTTCATTAACATATAGGTTATTTTCAATGCACAAAAGTATTGTAGATTTTGTGCATACCTATGTGCAAATGTGCAATAATAATCAACTAGATTGCTTAAAGAAGGTTGTTGGTGTGTTAAATTAATTAAAATACTTGTTGCAGATGCACTCACGTTTAAGTGAATTTGAAACAAAACGAATCCTATATATAGCACGAATGATATCGCTATACTAAGTCTACCCTGGACATAACTATTCTAAGTAACGTCATGTTGGGTACTGGTCTACTGAATCAGATCTCGGTGGAGAAGACGTAACGTATAGATAATAAATAGTTAAATAAATAATATATAACCACAAAGATTTTACAGCAGGTGAGAATTAAGTGCCCCTAGTGCAATAAGTGGCTGTACTTAACACTTTGCCCTATATCTGTTAACCTTTGTGGTATTATTTTAAAATATTACTGACTTTTCTACCAAGTCAGGAGTTTCTTTTCTTTTTTTTATACCTCATGGGTTGCAAACAAGCATGCGGTCCGCCTGATAGTAAGCGGAGTCTCACGAAAGTTAAACATATGTATTGTATTACAATTGTAGATATGCGTGCAAGTGTTTCTTGCAATTTTTCCCAATATTCCATTGAATTTCATGAGAACCTTGCCATTACAAAGGTATAATTCAATGTTCGTATGCGGTCGTATGGAAAAATTTCTCCATTGCGTTATTTCATAAGAAAATGAAAGTGGATTGCACTGCAGATGTATGCACCTGCAGTACATACAATTCGCTTTCATTTTAAAAAGCAACCAGTTTTGTTTATCCATTATTATGGCATAGGGTCAACACAAGAGCCATGATGATGATGATGATGCCAATACACAATCAATCGCCCGAAGGGTTTTAGGAAGTAAGACTACGTAATTGAATTTCTTCTCAAACGTATGTAGGTTTACTGTTATTCTTTCCTTCACTGTATGTATGTATATATATCAATGTGTGTGTGTGTGTTAGTTTTCTAAATTTCTTACATATTACTCTTTGATTTCTTGAAGCCTGTGGACGGTGAATGGGCTGCTCTAGTTCAAGTTACTCTAATTACCTATAGCGTTCAGCGTTGTAGTTTTTCCATGGACTTGAGTCGTCTCGTATAATTTATCTTCATTGATTAATAATAACAAAATAATATATTTTCACGCCTTCCCACAAGGGTCCCCGAAGGGTTAGGCAGAGGTGTATAGGTATATCAGCGTGACAGATGGCGAATAGATCACAGTTACTTAAGCACGACTATACATGTCATTGAATTTCTTCTCGATGTTTTCCTTCACCGTAAAGCTCTAAAGAAAAACTCATTTGTATAGTCGGGATCAGAATTAGCAATATTTTTGGTGTTGGAGTTGCAGGTTCGGTTAATCAACAAAAATCAGTAATTTTCTGTTTTCCACAACTTCTGAGGAAAAAGCCAGCGTCGTAGAAACCATCCAATACTCAATGTTAATTTTAATTTAATTCCTACAAAGATCTTGTTTACATTGCGTAACGAACCAAGCAAGCAAATTTCACACTTAATTCCCACCCACTTCACTCGAATAATTTACAATATCAAACAATTTAATCAGTAATTAAGTTGCGTGTATTCAACACTTAAAGACGTAATCGGACCGTTATATTTAATTTAACCGGTACTGAGGGGCTTCCGTCAAACATCATGATCACCATGAAACCGATAAACCGATCCAATGAAATCATTGGATCGGTTTATATAAATAATGAAATATTTCCAGCATATTGTAAAAAAAAGTATTATAAAAGTAGTATATAGTATTAACTTAAAAACCGTGGGAGGCCGGGTGGTTCGAGTTCGCCTAAAATCTTGGAAAGTTTGGACCCCGACTGTGTCAACGAGTTTTTTCTTATGTATAGTAATTAATTACACCACCAGTTTTACGTTGAAGGAACATTTTGAGAGGAGCACTGCAAACAGTAAGATATAAAAAAAGGTGCGTAGGTAGTTTCCTAGTAGTAGAAAATAGCGTACCTTGCTGCTTGAGAAATTGAGACGGACTCGCTATTTCTCATGTCGATACCTAATTATTTCTGGAAAAAATACGGTGTTATTCCTTCTCTGCCTACCCCTTCGGGGACCCTTGTGGGAAGGCGTGAGGATATATTCGTACATATATTTTAGCGATAAGCATCAGATTTGCGGAATCCATAAAAAGGAGGCTGGCGGTCGACCCATCACGGTACGATATGGGCTCTTGTATCAGCAATGTACTGTAATTGCAATAAATGTAATGTATTTTAACTCTTGGCTCCAGTCAGGCTCCCTATTCAGGTCGACTGGTTAACCTTAACAACGATTTCTAACTAGTTTCCACAGAGTATCAACCGATTAATTTATACAGCTTTCCTTTCGTCATGTAATACATATTATGTTAAAAGGCTAGTGTTCTTGTAATATTTTTTAACATGGTGCTTAAAAAACACATAATAAGTGTTTTTTTTTCAGGCCTACATGCAATGGCCCATTTTGCCATGCACAATAAGAATTCGCACAGTTTGGCACCTAAACATCTTATTACCTCTGCCTAGACCGTGGAAAGGCGTGAATATATCATAAAATAGCTGTTAAGAAAATATAATATACATAGTTTCCTTATTATTATCTAGTGTCAACAAGTGCATAGAGAATTTTATCGTACGGTGATTACATTATTCGATGAAATAAAAATTGGCGTTAGATTTTAGGACGAATTTGTATCGGCTTAATATATTCCAACAGACAAGACATATAATTCAACTATAGCTTTTCATTGAATAAATTATTTATATCTGTATGTATGTATTAATCATTAATATAATTTCTGTTGACATTTAAGACCCAAAATTTCGTATATATTACGAAACTGTTGAGCCTGTTGATGTAATAAGAAGATCGAGAAAATAAACTTTATGAACATAATTATAGTTAAGAGTAGGCTATTTCAAGTACGGACTAACTACTATGTTGAGCATCCGATAACAAGCCGTTATTTCATAGCTCCTGAAATAACATCAAAGTTATTCGGGCTTCGGATGTTCGGGTTGTTTCGTCAAGATGTCACGCATTAACCGTTTGTATCCAATTTGGTATAAGCTTGATAAGGATATCTGTTAACAAATAAATACGTACCTACCTAGTATCCTACTGCTGAAACAAATTCCAGCAGACGGGTGAGATAAGTCAAATTAAAAACGAAGATAGATAAAGTACGTTAAAAATAATATTTATGCTCAAAATATTTTCCTTTTATTATTTGGTACTGTAATAGGATAGTTCTCCATATAATTACTCGTAAACCTACTATGACGTAGGTGTGCAGTAGTTGAAGAAGAGGCAGAAATACTTACATACTACAGGTGCCGATAGGCTACGGCAACAGCTTAAGTAATACATATATATATTTTTGTAATTTATACACTGTAAATTTATTTTCAAAATATTCTCTAGTATTCTAATAATTATCAATGTTTTCATAGTAAATTATTGTTTAGCTTTTCCATATCGCCATGTATCATTAAAATATCCAATCGATCCAATTTATTTTGTCGGATAGTTCGGTACCAAATACCTTTTCATTAGATCTTTCATTGAAGTATACCTTCTGTCATTTAATTCTGCTATCGCTTTTGAGTACCGAAGTCACAGAGTTGGAAATGAGGCTACCACAAAGCTAATATACTACAAATAATATAAATCCGGAAGTTTGTGCGGATATTTGTTACTCAATCACGCCAGAACGGCTGGAGCAAAATTGGATGGAATATCGCACAGAGATTGGTTATTAGCTGGAGTAACACAGATATCAAATATTACGCTCGAGAATCCGCGGGGCACCCCTACAAGCAAGAACTATATCATCTTTAGTGATGTGAAGCGTACACTGATACGCTCCACTTCCTTGCCCCCATACCATCCGTCACATGACACACTTCCCCCGATAAGTATGTTACCATGTGTCTGTCTGTAAACCATTAACAACTTGTTTCCTAATAGTAATAGAATTCCAGATTCAAAATATTAATTACACCATCAGCCAGGGAAACATGACCATTAAGAACCTACTGTTCTGGAAAAATGTATCTTACGAGAACCACATATATCTGGTTCTTCCTGTTTTAATTATTTGAATATGCACGTATATAAATTAAGGAGTTCGTATAAAAAGGACTTTATGGTTCTGTCGGAGTGTATGTTTATCTCAGGACCCACTTTTATAAGATGATCGCGTTTTGGGATGAGGATCGATAATAATAGATCTTGATCTATGTAATTGAAGATTCTATGATCCACAATTCAAAAATTCAAATAAATTTAGCTTTTGTTATCACTATCACACAGCTCGGAAATGTTTCATTTTAGTTCATGTAATAGCAATGTTGTTATCAGTGAACCCTTACAGCTTACAGAAAATGCATAAACTGTTTTAAGAACAGCAAAACTAGGTTATACATAACAGAAATACCAAGTAAATGTTATAAAACTATTGTACGCGTATTGTTATTCAAATTCCACATAGACGCACCGGTCATTAACCTGCCAATATTCCCTACCACGATGGATTGTGGTAGATCAGCTCGGAGACCACGCAAGGAGGGGCGCATGCGCATTACTGCACTGGCCGCAGCTACTGCCCGAACACCCGCCAAAATGAACGCACCGCGATCTCTGCGGTTTCTGTGTGCCGTCGCGACCATAGCTGTGTGTGCTGCGTCTACGCACAACGCCGAAACATTCACCGTACAAAACAAGGAAGCAAGCAAACTAGAACTCTATGATGGTGTTACCCTTCAAATGCCTAAAGATAATAGCACCAGCAGGGTTCTATCCTTCCAAATTGACACTAACAAGGACCTTGAAAGCGGTAAGCACATTGTGTTTTTTTTATTACTCTGGTCTTATTCAGAGAACACAGTCCATATCCCTCGATGTCATTGTACATTCAAATAATGAATACCTATATATAAAATAACTACATCATCACAACGTAATTCAGTTACTTTTTATTTCTCTGGAATATTTTCGTAGTCACCAAACGAGTGAAATGTGTACTGTAAGAGTGAATAATATAAATGATAAATAATGCAGAGGATGCAGAGTCAGCTAGTTCGATAAAAGAGCCCAATATTGCGCTGCAAGGATAGTGCAGTGCGCACAATTTCACGAAAATATTTTAACAGATGGTTTAATTACGAATATGTATGTAATGTATGTAGCTAGTATTCTATTAGATATTCTAGTACCCTGCATGATGCTAAAATAGCTATATGGATTAAACTTACTAAGCAATACACCTCTGCGCACCTAGTTTATGAACAAAACTTTTGTAAGACAATTCTGATTACGATGAAACAAAAAATCCACTCAATTCTAAGCGTACTTTTCAAATGATGCCGGTAAATCCAAACGGACAAGTAATTTAAAATTGGTTAAGTGTGTGTTTCTGATAAAATCACATTAGACTACATTTTAAGAATGGAAATGGCCCTAAAATATTGATTTTTATATACAAATATATTTAATGAGCAGACGTCGAGTCTATAGATTTATTATACGTAAGGATAAAGTTGACAGCCAAAGAATAGCGAGATTTCCAGGAAAAGTTTTCATGTGCTGCACTCCCTACATATTTCGTGTATGCTAGTTGGTAAACTGCACTACACAAATAATTTGAACCGTTACTATCCCAGTGCCAAATATGCCAAGTGAATTTGAGTTTTCTGTTCTGATCTGATTAATTTAATAACTTTTACAACTATTCGCATTCATCCGTCGGTAAGAACAAAACTCATCCAGATTTCTAAAATCTGTTCGTGGCACAAGTGTTTTGTCCGTTAGAAAGCGGTGAAATTGTACACTACATAGACAAATAATCAGAGCAATAGAATTGCCTATCGACTGGGTAGGCATGTCGTGAACGCTTACCGTTTATTCAAAGTAAAATGACATGACCCTTGTGGGAAGGCGTGAGGATATATTATTATTATTATTATTATAAAATGACATGCAAATTTTTCAAAGTTTTTAATTTTTATTTTAAACTTTCTCTCACGTGCTAATGGAAACACTGTCAATGTATAAGTACCCGACAAATTAATTATAAAATTTTAATTTGGATAATAATTATCATGAACGCTTTAATGACCAGAGTTATGTAAGTATGTTTGTATTTGCCAGTCCTGTGGAGGTAATTGAATGGAAATGTGAGTCTGTTCGTCACTTTAAATAGCCAAACGCATTTTGAACAAATTGGGTATAGATACATACATATACATATCATCACGCCGAGTCCCTAAAGGGGAAGGCAGAGAGTATAGAGCGCCAGTTCTCGCTAGACTTTCATGCCTCTTTCGCTTCGTCCACATTCATCAGTCTCTTCATACATGCTCGTCATTTTCGAGTACTCTTGACGTTCCCGTCCTTAAGCGTCCAATCGATTTGATCTAGGTAGTTGGAAAATGGCCGTCCTCTGCCTCTTCTTGCACACACACTTTTACTTTGTATATCTGTTTCGTCAATCTTTCTACACTCATCCTTTCTATATGTCCAAACCAACCTAACATGCCTTTTTTTCATCTTTACAATCACGCTCTCATTCACGCCAGTTGATTTGCGAAATTTGAAAAGCAACGGCGATGGACTCGCCATTGGTAACGTTGGCATCATTCACTACACACCGGATGAAGGAGAAAACATTTTTGATCACCCAATTAAATGTCAAGTTGAGTTCAGATTTATAAATAAATAACAACGGTGACCCTTAATTATGCCCATATATCATTTGGCAGTTCTTTGAAGTACCGTAATTTAATATCAAAGTATAATGCTTATTAAATTATTATGTTGTTAATAACTTCCGCAAGCGATTTTGTTCGCAAGGAGGTCAGAAGCTACTAGACTTGGAGGTACTTTTGATTTTAAGCTCTGATTGCGATCGAACAAGCACATTGTTACACTGCGTTAAGCTCTCTTTAAGTGATAAAAATCTACCGCATCAGTAACGTACTTTTTCACGTTATGCGTGGCACAAGCAAATAGACAAACAAAAAAATTCGGCTAGTGTTTACTAACATTACGTTAAAATAGTAATTGTTTAGAGCTATCCTCACGTACCTTTAAAAATTTATATATAATGACCCAAACAGATATCTTAGCCAGCTTTTATGACTTCAGTCTTACTATTATTATTTCACTTCTATTTCAGGCCGAGGAAAGCAAAAGAAGTTGATGCAGCGGATCCTACCCTTATTCATTATGCCGTTCCTGCTGCAGTCAGCGATCGTGCCTCTATTCCTGAGCATGCTGAAATTTATGCTCTTCAAGTCCTTAATGGTCGGGAAACTGGCTCTGGCATTGATTGTATTGAACGCATTCAAAAACCAAAATTCGGTTAAGGGCCGCGACGCCGAAATGGCTGATGTACACTACGGTTATCATGGCAACGGCATGGAGGAGTACGGTGCCTACATACATTAAACCTTACTGTTTTATCGTTTAGGTCAGCCAAGTCTAAGTCATTAATTGTATATTGGTTTCAAACTAATCCAATTTTCGCGCTCGTAACGGGTACCTTCACCTGTTGCTCCTGGATTAAGTGAAAAAAAAATATTTACTAAGGAGATACCTATCTTGATTTGAATATTGAATATGTACCTACCTAATAGTTATTTTCTAAGGCACAGGATACCTTGCAAAGACGACCAAATTCATAAGTTGTGTAAATTTAAGTTACCACAGACAAGGCAAAGTGTAAGGTAACTTGGGGAACATTTCCTCCCAATTAACGTTGTAAAGTTCTTGTCGGGGTACTCGAAGTCCAAATATAGTTATAAGGTAACTTTGTTATATGTATTTATGTTAGTGCAATACAGATATATCTAATTTCTATTTCTTGTGTCCGTGTGTTAGTAATTGAACTCCTCTAAACGGCTGGACCGATTTTGATATTTGTGTGTGTAGAGTTACGAATGGCATAGATTGGACCCGATAGGTGACGCCGCGATCGTGTTTCAGGGATTGTTTTTCCACTAAGCGAAGCTGGTAGGGACGGCATGATATATACACATATATACCTATCATTATGTAAAAGATACATGAATGTCAAACTCTCCCATTTTTATAATTTGTCTGTACAACTTACAACCTGTCGTTTGAGAAAGTGGCTAGGTTAGACTATTAGTTAAACATGTTTTTCGTAACATATATTAGCTTACAGACGGAAGTAGATATAAGTTATTTAAAATATACCACATTATAATTAAAATGTGCAATAGTTTATTTACTAATTAAGCTTTTAAGTATACATTACGTATTTTACTAATTGTTTTGTTTGTTTATTGTGATGATAATGACCATCATAATTTTAAATGGCCGCAACGCACAGAGCTTTCAAATTCTTAAACGCTACACTTTCCTGCCAACAGTTGATATTTAAATATAAACACTTTTTAAGTATTAACTAAAAAGAAAGAACTAATCGTACTCAAGAAGGTCAACCTTTCGAACTAAGCAATCTGATTTACTTAGTTTTATGTTATTACTAACCCTATTCTGAGGGATAAAATTATAAGGACTTTTAATATTGAGGGAATAGGCATATTACTATCTACTTCACATCGAGAGGAAACCTGCATACGTCTGAGAAGAACTTCAAAGGCAAGTATGTATAGTCGTGCTTGAGTAACGGCGATGGACTCGCCATCTGTCACGTTGGCACCTGATATACCTCTGGCGGAAAGTTGGTGTGTGGGTAACCTATACACCTCTGCCTACCCCTTCCCCCTGGGTCGTTATGATGCACTTTTTCTCGCAGATATACGTTTATTTAGCTGCCAACGTAATAAGTGGGCAGTTCATTGCCATCTCTTGAGCACGATTATACCTTATACATTTCTTTGAATACTTTCACACAGGTTTTTCTCGATATATTCCTTCACCGTTAAGCTCGTGGTGTGATTATCATTATATATTAAGATATATCTTACCACATAAATATATTTTATTTCACACATTCAAGATTCGAACTTTAATTGTACGAACAGCTGCTTTTAAATTATATTAAAAACAAGACTTTAATTATAAATTCAGCTAAAATATTAAAAAGGAAACAATATTATAAATTTCAAATGCCTATTTAAAACACTAATACTATATAAAATACTCACCAATTTGTAATCAAATATAATAGAAGCAAAAAAATATTTTTATTCCAATTGTCACCAATGTTTGTGGATAACCGTGACCGCGCAATCCTACCACAAGCGGAAAAGCGACAGACTGCGCGAGAAACTAATATTGTCGATTATCGCAACAACCAACAGTAGTGTAGTAGTCGGCAGTTGTAGGTCAAGACTGCCACTGTACTGCTACTGTAGTATAAATAAACACAAGTGTTAAAAATACCTTCAGTAGTTAAAGAGCCACCTGAAGAAGAAAAAATTAAAAATATTCGCAACTTGTGTTCGCAATTCGCAAAAGTGGCACAATTTATTGTGCATCTTGATAAAAGTGTATATCTATAGAAAGTGAAAGGGCTGTGTCACGAGGTGGGTGAAACTGTTATATTCGATCATCGAAATAAAGTAACAAGACCGAGGTACCTTGGTTGTTTTTCATCGTGGTGTTCATCGGCTGCTTATAACATGTATTAAAACTAGTATACAAATACCTACCTCTATATCGTTTGTTTTGTGCTTTGCAGCTCGCATCAAAACTGCATTGACACTGCTAGTGTAAATACGCATAGGTATAATAAACTAGCTGTGCAGGGGTGTCACCCGTGCTCAATAAATACATATAAATATATATATAAGATATTATATAATATATATGTATATATATATATATGTATTTATAGATAGAAATAAATTAAAAGATATAAATATGTTTTTTAAATATTTATCATAATTATAATTATCAATATTAGTCACACCACTAGCTTTATGGTAAAGGAAAACACCGAAGGGAAATACGTGTGATAAGAATTTCAAAGGCGTAGATATGTAGTCGTGATTGTCGTGAGTAACAGCGAAGGACTTACCATCTGTTAAGCTGGCACCTAAAATATATCTCTGGCTAAAAGTGGGTCTGTGGGTACTACCTAACATACCTCTGCCAATTCCTCCGTGGACCTTTGTGGGTAGGCGTGAAAATATATGATTATTTAAAATTAAATATGGCTCGAAAAAAAAATCGTGGAAAGCTGAAAATAATGTACCTTACCACCTTTTTTTTTAATCGGTAAGTAAAGTTTGAGTTATACACAATTTTGGAGCTCATAATCAAATCACTGTTTATTTATAATATCTAGTAGTGTAAATAGACATAACAGGGTTTTAATATTTAAAGATCCGTGATACACGATAGGCGGATCTCAATTTCCTTAAATATGATTTTAGCCGTCTTATTATTCCGATAAGAAACATTAAATTGACTCATGGCATTTAATTAAATAGCAATTTTATTCACACTGTTTGCTTATCGCGGTAATTTGAATGCTTTCGAGTATGCATATTATGTTATTATAATAATATATCCTCACGCCTTCCCACAAGGGTCCCCGAAGGGGTAGGCAGAGGTGTATAGGTAATACCCACACACCCACTTTCCGCCAGAGGTATATTAGGTGCCAACGTGACAGATGGCGAGTCCATCGCCGTTACTCAAGCACGACTATACATACATACGCCTTTGAATTTCTTCTCAGACGTATGCAGGTTTCCTCTCGATGTTTTCCTTCACCGTAAAGCTCGTGGTGTGACTAATCACTTTTTCTGAACTTATGTTATTATATAGAAGTAAAGTCAGATATAAGAGATATGAGCCGTGGTGGCCAAGTAGTTCGGGTAGTTGTCTGCAACACAGATATATCTAGGTATATTAAGGTATATATAATTAACTTGACAAATACATAAGCTTGGTTTTCTTAATTTGAATGATTGCTACATATTGATTCTCAGTACCTGCCATATATTGGAGGTAACCATTTGCATAACTTCTGTCCTAGGCAAAGCGGTGACTGGTGGTCTATACCAACGAGTTCTCCTAAACATAGGTTCAGTGATATGTTTCACTATTTCAGATGAACGAGAAGATTCAACGATGGAATGGCAACATGTCTTTTTTAATACTTATCGGCATTACTATGTTCTGTTTGTTCAAGTCGAATGCTGTTACGGCGCAGAATAAATCTAACCGACCAAATTATTTTCAAGAAATTATCAATAACAGTCCTCAGAATCAAGCACATAATAATTCTAAGGTTTACCCTACTTTTTTCAATTAATATAAGCGATTGAAATAAGAATTAATTTCACTCATCATTACATTGGAAACTGTCTGTTTATCTCGATGTCTTTCTATACGATAGTGAAAAATATATACAATTTTTTTCAGGACAAATGTATCAGACTTCACAAAAATGTTATACCGTCGCATTACGATTTACATCTTTCACCTTTCATAAACAATAAGACTTTTGAAGGGCATGTCACTATTACACTCAAAGTATTACAACCAATTAAAAAAGTCTTATTACATTCAAACAAGCTAGTTATTCATACAGTCACCTTAAACAGATTTAGTGGTAGTAAAGTAATACCAATTTTAAGCACACAATTAATCCCTGACGAAGAATTACTACAAATAAGTTTAGGACACATAATACAAAACGACAATTATCTGCTCAGCATCGTATTCACCGGAAGATTGGACAAGAGCATTGTTGGATTATATTCGAGTACTATTAAGAAGGGTGGGTAAGTAAAAAATTACGTACGTTACGTTACGTTACTTATTACGTAACAACTACTTTCATTGATTTATATTTTTGTTAATGTTGATTTATTGATTAAAATTTGTCAGCATTACACGTTAATGTTGCAGTTTATAAATAATGTAAGTACCTTTACAAATATTTACAACTTAATATTTACCACTAAGCATTGCCACTAAATAAGCAATAATAATGTTTCTACCCACCAAATTTTAATCGGAAACAATTAAAATTTGGCGTAACTTTTATTCCTGGCCAATTTTACAAAAACGTTTTCGGACTTGGGTTTATGTACTCAGTTAATTATTTTATAGCACAGAACGTTTTAATATTTTAGTTTAACCCAGATAAGCCTACTATACTACTAATACGGACATTTTATTAAACGACCAAATATGTAGCGTAAATAAAAATCCTGTCCCAAAAGTAATTTTTTTATTCCATCACCGTCTTGTGGTACAGTTTGAATCTGCATTATAGATTTTGTATGTGGTAGCTCTTATTTTGATTAGTACCACTAATCTAAGACTGTACTCTAAACTTAGATTGATACCATTTAGCTCAGTTTCTGCGAGGATAATTTTCTTTCACATTTTTGTACATATTTGCTTGGGTTTAACATAATATTATTATTATTTCTATAATTATTGGTCATGCTAAATAATATGCCTACCCCGTTAGGGATTCGGCGTGATGATTATAGTACATATATGTAAATAATATGTCAATTGAAGTTCTTTTTCTGACTACTATATTCTGGAATACAAATGTCATGTCACTGTCACACAATGCCTCATAACTGAACTGTCATCATGAAAAGACAATATTTTTTACTCTATCTAACTAAATCAAATTGTTTTTAAGTATTTCAACTCATTATATTATTATTGAACTGCTAAATCATACTAGTTAATCGTAAAATTTTAGTTTAGCTCGACCGTAATTATAGAAATCTATGTATTTCAAGCATCAAGGGATAAGAACCTTAATTCAGTGGACTGTTATTTTTCGAAACATAACACGGCTGAGCTCTATCAAAGTTTTCAACAATAAAATTATGGAGAATTTACCTATAAATGTAAAGTTATCGGAAACATTGTCACCATTAGTTCGACCAGAGCACTACAAACTGTTATTGCATCCTGATTTGAACGCTGGTGTTTTTGATGGCAGTGTTAGTATTGACATAAATGTGATGGAAGAAAAGAACTACTTGACATTACATACAAACTTTTTGAAAATTAAAGATGTAAAAATATTTAAATACGGAGAAAACATCCCTGTATCCAAGTACTTGGAGGTTAAACAGCTGGAACAACTGTTGTTACATTTTGATAATATTCTATCTTCTGGACCCTACCAAATATGTATTGATTTTAGTGGCGATTTGACTCGTAATATTGTTGGATTGTACTCTTCTCACTTGAAAGACAATAGGTAACAAAAACTCTGGTCAATGTTGAAGATTTCTAAGTTAACTAACATTTTTTAAATTATTGCTTGAATAATTCTAGCTTCTTATTTGAATTTGGCTTATGACTAAAATAAAATATGTATCACTCTGAGTAGGTAACTCATAAACTTTTCTGCATTTATGAATGCTGTGTGGTTGTACTCATAGTAATAAACTATAGACATAATATCATAACTAATTTTCTTTAACTGATATGCTTTAGTAAATTTATTTAAATAAAACTGTTTGTAATACTTCTTGTGCCCTACAGTTTGGTAATTTTTTTTGGAATCAAACTTGCCAAAAATCAAGCAATTCAAATTCAGCCATTCTGGTGTGACATCAAAGATCAATGCATCCTCACAATAAAAAAAAAATACTGTTTTGTATTACTGTGTTGTAATATTACTTAGTAGGATGTTTTTGGATAACTTTTAAAATTGCCATAATGTACATTTGTATGATGAAGTTTTGTAATACCTTTATATTATTATAACATATATTTTTGTTATAATATTGTGATATTTTGTGCTAATTTCAGAACAATGGTGGCTAGCAAATTTCAGCCCACATATGCCCGCCAGGCATTTCCCTGTTTCGATGAACCTGACTTCAAAGCTACATATGATATAACATTAGTTAAGCCATCATCTTATATTGCATTGTCAAATATGAATGTGAGTATGTGTTGTTATTTTGACTCTCTTACTTTTTTGTTTAGCTGTGTTCAGCAGTGTATTTTTGCATATTGTGTTCCCACCCTCCTACAAGTACCCCCAAAGGGGTAGGCAAGGTGTTATGCTAGAGGTATAGTTATTATAGTTTAAGGTACTAATGTTATTTCTATCAGGCACAATTTTACATGCATTAGATTTTTTTTTATTCCATCACTGTCTTGTGGTAATTAATGCTAATTGCTAAAATGCTAAAAATTTTGCTCTAATTTTTACTTATACCTCTTCAACTGCTACAATTATGTTAATATTCTACAATAAATATTATTTACAGGTAATATCAAAGATCCCAGGTGAAGCTACAAATACTGAAATTGTTAAGTTTGCTACTAGTGTACCAATGTCCACCTACTTAGCATGCTTTGTAGTCTGTGACTTTGACCACAAGGAGACTGAAATAAACTCCAATGGTATAGGCAAGAACTTCACATTGAGGTCATTTGCTCAAAGAGGTGAAACGCACAAGATTGATTTTGCTCAAGATATTGGGAAAAGAGCTACGGAATTTTACATTAAATATTATGAAGTGCCATTCCCACTACCAAAATTAGGTAAGTTTTATGTATAAAACTGTAATCAATGAAAAATACAACCATAACTCCAAGTTTTTTATTCAGAATTCAGTATTAAGTAAAAAAGCCAAGGTGGCCAAGTGGTTCAATCAGTTGCCTGCGACACAAAGATCTCAAGTTCGAATCCTGACTGTACCAATGAGTTTTTCTGAACTTCAGCTTTACAGTGAATGAAAACATCGAGAGGAAACCTGCATACGTCTGAGAAGAAATTCAAAGGCGTATGTATAGTTGGGCTTGAGTAATGGCGATGGACTCGCCATCTGACACGTTGGCACCTAATATACCTCTGGCGGAAAGTGGGTGTGTGGGTATTATCAATACACCTCTGCCTACCCCTTCGGGAACCCTTGTGGGAAGGCGTGAGGATTTATGATGAGTATTAAGTGTACTTGAGAATACAAATCAGCTATGTTTAATGATATGCAGAACCCTTTTTAAATTATAGATACAAAAAGTTATAAAGAATTAAAACAAAAAGGAATGCCATGGTACATCATAGAATTGAACACATTTACAATTGCATGCAGTGTAATTGTGTGTCTAATAAAATTTATTGAGAAATAAATACTTAGCTATGACTTAAAAATATGCATATATCAGTCCACTTCTAAGACCTTTTAGTTTACTTTTTAGATCAATCACAAAACAATGTTGTATTCTTTCATGTACATTAATGAAATAGGAGTGTGAAAAAATAGGAATGGCAAATAACTTCAACTTTAATTTTTCTAGATATGATCGCAATTCCTGACTATGTGTCGGGAGCTACAGAGCACTGGGGCCTCATTACGTACAGGGAGACATCCTTCCTGGTTGATGAAACTACAGCATCATCCCAGAACAAAATCAATGTGGCCAATACCATTGCACATGAGTTAGCGCACATGTGGTTTGGAAACTTAGGTAGCAAAAATGCCTCTATCTAATATTACTTAACAAATATTAATTTTAGATTAATGATTTAAGCTCTGGTCTGTTCTACACACCTGTGTCTACCTCTTCGATGACTCTTGTGAGAAGGCGTGACGTTATGTATAAACAGATCTGTTTATTGCAAAGTTGTAAGCATTTATATTCCAACCGATCTCCATCCTTAGCATTTGGCTTCCAATTATAACACCGTATGGTTATATATTTAATATGATATAATTTCAGTGACAATGAAGTGGTGGGACGAAGTATGGCTGAATGAAGGGTTTGCATCGTATATGCAAGTGAAATCATTAAACAACTTAGAACCGTCTTGGACTATGGTAACACTATTTTAGTTTTTTTTCCTAATATAGTATTATACATGTGTCATACATTAAACTTTTAATGACTTTCTTTGTAACATTTTCAGTTGGACCAATTCTTGACCAAAACATTGCATTCGGTTCTAGTAACTGACGCCAAACTGTCGAGCCATCCTATTGTTCAAACGGTCGCAACTCCCGACCAAATAACTGCGATTTTCGACTCTATTTCATATAATAAGGTCAGTACATATGGCATATTTCCCTTTGAAACTTTAACCATTGAAATAAGTTGCCTTCAACTGCACGAATCAATATAGTAAATTTTTTAGAATTTCAATAGTCGTCTATTTCTCCATTTTGTAGGGCTCTTCGGTGCTAAGGATGCTAGAGGGCTTTATTGGAGAAGAAATTTTCCGTCGTGGAGTATCAGACTATTTAAAAAAATATAAGTTTGGCAACACCATAACTCAGGACTTGCTCTCGTCTCTGGAGCCTTATTTCAAGAGCGGTAACCCTGATTTGAATCTCACGTACGTATATTAGTCAATGTTTCATGCTAATACTCAAAATAATAAACTAAATGAGTCATGTCAAAAGTGAAAAGAAGCGATGTAGGATTTTGAATCCAATCAATCATATCAAATTTCTTTTGATGTAGACTAGTAGCAGAACAAGAACAAGACTGAAGTAAAAATGTATAAGGAAGAAATATCTTATGTTTATATATTGCAGGCACATAATGGACACATGGACAAGACAAATGGGCTATCCCTTGTTGACTGTATCTAGGGATAGTGAACCTAATACTTACGTTATCACACAATCGCGGTTCCTACTTGAGCCGGACGCAAAGTATCCAAACGACTCACAATTCAAGTACGTAACATTAAATTACTAACTATTACTTCTGAGAACTCACGCCTTCCCACAAGGGTCCCTAAGGGGTAGGCAGAGGTGTATAGGTAATACCCACACACTCACTCTCCGCCAGATATATATTTTAGTTGCCAACGTGACAGTTGGCGAGTCCATCGCCGTTACTCAAGCTCGACTATACATACGCCTTTGAATTGCTTCTCAGACGTATGCAGGTTTCCTCTCGATGTTTCGAAATCGGTCGTTTTTTTACGTATATTTTTTTGTATCCTTTAACCAATGTAAAGTTTCGCGGCAGAGCTAATAATTAAATAAATACTAAAATACTTCATAACCCTACGTTATTTTTATTAAAATGTCCACTTTAATAATATTTGATTATATTGGTTTCTTATGTCAATTTTATATGATAAAATCCTTATGATATTTGTCTAGTGTTTGTAACAATAAAGAATCCTTTCTGTAATAAGTTGTAATTGTGTTTTTTAGCTATCGCTGGTTTGTGCCTGTGACTTATAAAACGAGTAACGGAGCGAATAAGAACATTTTGTGGTTCTCGGATGAAGCAGAGAATGGTCAGAAATAATTTATTATCTTTAAAGTAAATTGAACCAACTGAGTCTGTTGATTTAATTATCTTTTGTAGTGAGATTGACACTCAAAGAAGGAGAAACTTGGTTGAAGTTAAACAACAATCAAGTTGGATACTACAGAGTGAACTATCCTGTTGATATGTGGAGGGATTTGATTCAACAGTTGCAGGCTAAAACAACTCAAGTAAGTGAGTTTGGATTTTGTTAGTGTGTGTCTGGGTGCTGATGAGAATTAAATAAATACCTTGGGACAATTGCACTCACATTTACATAGCCCCAAACTAGCAAAGCTTATACGAGGGTAAATAGGCAATGATATATATATACTTCTCATCAGAAAAATCTAAACACCTTGCAAGATTATCAGAAAATGTGTATATTTGTTATATAAGTCAAATGTCGTTTAATAGTGAATATTACTATATACAACAGAGGCCATTGAATCCGCCCTTTCACAGAAATATTTAGATCTATTAAAAATTGATTTTCTTTTTTTTTTATACAACAAGAGTGGCAAACAAGCATACGGCCCACCTGATGGGAAACGGTTACGCTCACGATACCAAAGTATCACTTGCGCGTTTCTATTGGTGTTTATTGGTGCTATTTAAACAAGTCCAGAGAGAACTGAGAGAGTAGAGCCTCTCTTGGTATACACCGGTAGGGACTCCATGTGGGGATGTGGTGATATGTGTTAAATACGTTCATTGAAATTATGGCTTTTTCACCAGCTTACAATATCGGATCGGGCACATTTGGTGAACGAGGTGTTCGCCCTGGCCGAAGCCCGGGCGCTGCCCTACGAGGTGGCCCTGGACCTCAGCCGCTACCTGCCCGGCGAGCAGGACTACGTGCCCTGGGACACCGCCGCCTCAATCTTCAGGACTTTGGGCAACAGGCTTCAGAACTCAACGGCATACAATGATCTACAAGTATGTTTAACACCTATCAGACAGAAGTTAGTATGATATGGTCAGTGATCTTGAAAATTATAAGTATTTGGTAGTAAAATATTTGCAAGTCAAGTACTTTAGATTTTGCACGTTGCATTCACCTTTAAGCTATAATGATATATGTATTACTGTATTTTTAGTTCAAAACAAACATTACCATTTACCATACCATTTCCTGCGACCTTCTATAGAGAAAAGTGCTGATCTATGCAAGCTGCACAAACTATGAAGAGAATCCTCTTTTAATTTTATACGTACTCGATCGTTGAACCAAAAATCTATTGTATCTTACTATCTTTTCATGACATTAAAATTCAACAGCAATGTTTTTTACAGAAATATGTCCAAAACTTAGTGAAACCCTTGTACGACAAGCAGAACTGGGAGGAAAGCAACATCGGTGTTATTGAAGGGTATGTATGAACATACCTAATGCACGTTTTCATAAACCCATTTTATGAAGTTCTATTGTCAGAATACTATATCAATAAATAAAGATAGACACAGAGAGAGAGAGAGTTAGAGAGGTGTCCATTTACGGAGATTTACGGAGAAGTCAAAATTTTAATTAAAAATAAAGCAGGTTTATTAATATAATATTATTATTTTACCATGTCTGTTTATCAAAGGTTACTGCGAACAAAAGTTCTGTCCCTGGCCGCTTGGAGTCAACTCCCCGCAGCCGAGGAGAAGGTGAGGGCTATGTTCCTGGCGTGGCTCCACAGCCACGGCGCGCCCGGCGCAGTGTTGATAGAGCCAGATTTACGAGACGTCGTATACTACTACGGTGAGACTTCCTACTTACGCCTACTTTTAATTCAATCTACCCCTTTCTTTGCAATACCTATGACCTCTTCGCCGATGAGTTCTGATACGAATAACTCATAGCCTACCTACCTGTATTATTATACAAGCCCTAATTACTAAGAATACTACTCAACACCGACGAGCATATATGAAGAGTCGAATGAATGTGGACTAAGCGAAAGATGTATGTAAGTCTAGGGAGAACTGGCGCTTTATACTCTCTGCCTACCCTGTAAGGGACTAGGCGTGATGATATGTATGTATTGATATTCAAATAATGTCTACTGGTTCAGCTCAGAACCCTCGCTTGCCAATCATAAACTGTACAAGCCCAGGTCGAGCCCCATACGGAGTGTACTTAGCTGTGTTGCTCAGCACTTAGTAGTACTTGAGGTCGGTTGGTCTAGTTACTGTTCCGCTAAATAGGAAACTTTTGTTGAACTTTAAAGTGGGTGAACTGGCAAAGCCCGAGGCAATACCTGTTTTTGTTAAGAATAATTTGAACTACTAGGGCAGTACTTATAGCATCCGAAGCTCTCGGTGCTCGTATCGATCTCTAATCTACTGAATTGGGTGGAGTGAAGTCGAGAGAGGGTATCTGCGTCCGCTCATGCTCTGAGAATATTCCTCAAATAACACCAGAATATTTCAAATTAAACTTTTTTAAAAATAAATATACCTAACGTATTTGATTTCTTTTTTAAAAGTATCGTTAAGAAAAGCATTTTCATTAATGCTGCCCCTGTACGGTCTGCTAAGTTTTAATGTTTGTTGGTTTCCTTAGGAATGAAGTCCGCGTCGAAGGAGGAGTGGGAAAAATTATGGCAAATATACTTGAAAGAAACCGACGTTCAGGAGAGTTCGAAATTGAGGCACGCCCTGGCCGCGGCACGAGATACTAGTATACTGAGCAGGCAAGTGTTATGACAAAATAAGCTTATGTCTGACATCCGTACGGTCTAGGGGACAGTACTTTTAGCTGGGAAGCTTGAAGTCGGATTCGATTGATTTGATGGGGCAAGATTTGAGTGATGAACATATCTAGTATAATATAAATAGTATAAGGACCTATGTATGTTGGGCAAAATGTTTCAAAGATTCGCGTAAAGTCATGCTTCAGAAAAGGCGAAGGATTCATAATTTATCATGTTGGAACCATTTTTTTTCTGCG
>JACCPG010007883.1:0-31239 GCA_016069955.1 Drepana arcuata
TAGTCCCATTATGCGGCCAACACAGTATAACTCTCCGAACACAGAGTGGCAACGCGCAAATGATATATACTTCAGTATTGTAAGCGTAAATAGGCTGCGGTAACCGTTTTCCATCGGGTGGGCCATTTGGTGGTATGCTTGTTTGCCACTCTTGTTGAATATAAAAAAACTTACATTCACATTAGCAGTAGTTGGGTATATAAAGCATTTTCATACTTGAAACTTGAGAATCTGCTAGCACGCATTAGTATAGTATAGTAGGTTTGTGAATTGTTGAATCTTCGTTCGTAAATGTTATCGTTGTAGAAATCGCGATACGCAGCTTTGGAACGTGAGGTTTCGAAAGACATCGAAGCAGAGAGTTCCCGAGACTACCGTCTTGCGTTCGGTCGCAGCGTACCCCTCCACGAGCAGTACCGCGCCCCCAGGAACAACACCAAACAACTATGGCGCTCTGCGAAGCACGTGCCTAAAGATCTAGTCACTTTGAAGACCGTCTGGGAAGGCATAACGAATCTAAGGTCCATACCAAACTTGTATTTGCTTGTCCGTAATAATACAATTGCATATTCAAATTGTTTTATACGAAATCAAACTACCTACCAAGTTAATATTCCCAAGGATATCTGGTTTAAAACGTTTCCATTAATTAAAATACTTTACTAAAATATAGGATGTTAAATTTAAATAAAAAAAATATTTTATATACATATATAGTTGAATACAAAACTCATCGCTTGCCATATAAAATTATGAGTTAGTAATTTACATCAAACAACACAAAATAATATGTATAATGCAGGAGCGTTCAAGAATACTGTCGGTGGATGATCGAGCACCCGGAGTACCGACGAGCCCCGTACCTAAGCAGTCTGGGTATGTTCGATCCCGCGGTGCTCAACGCCAGGGACAGCTTCGAGCCGAAGAACCTCAAAGCCGTGACGCCTCCTCTTCTTCATTCGCCAACGGACACACCAGCTCCAATCGAACACATTAGACAAAGACTCTCGCAATTAGTCAACATGCCTTGAAAATACGCAAGCCCTGACGCACTTTGCAATAAACGTTGTTATTTAAAGTATGTTCCCCAGTATGTTCATGGGAACGTGGTGTATCTTCCCACGAGGAACAAGGCAAGTCTGCCGCCGTGTCACGACTTGAAATTCTTCTAAAGAGGTTTTCTCACGTTGGTTTTCTTTAGCGTTCTGGGTCCATTGATTCACCTCTTTGTCAGATTGCAAACCTTATCTCACGTAAATAATGGAATATTCATCTAATTCTAGTCGCAACATATTTTTTTACTTAATTGGATTGTATTCTGTATGTAGAGATATTTGTCATTCATTTGCTATTTGGCATTATATTTGTTGGTGTAATATAGTATATTCATAGAGAATAGATTTGTTTCAAATAAATAAATCCAATATTATAAAATACCTTTAGTTATTAAGTTAAACTGACATAACAATCTACAAACTGATATATTCATATAAAAATCATAGCGTAACCATAATATCAAACTTTTAGCGTAAGAATTATAGGATACGATGGAGATCGAAGTTCTCGGTAAGGGAAGAAACGCTATCGCTTTATAAGGTACAATAAATACTAAAGATAATCCTTGGGCTGAGTTAATATTAAACTAGCTGTGCCCGCGAGTTCGTCCGCGTGGAATTCAATAAAAAAATATTTATTAATATGTATTAATATTTATTGTCAAGATACACAATTCGGACTACAGTGCTATCTATGAAGTTAGCGCCAAAGCTATTCAACGTAAACTTAGCTCATGTTGATTGAATCATACGAGGATGACAGGTACACTTAGTTGAATAATCTTCCGCTAGATGGCAATGTATTATATTTGCAATTGTATTGCCAAAAATAACATCACGTTATAAGAACCTGTATGTGCTAAGTGGAAAATGTAAATAATATAGGTATTAGTATTTTTAAAGCGTTCTAGAATTATTTATTTGAGACACGATACAAATTATACCTGCAGGTAAGGAACACGATCTGTTTCATGCATACGTAGATAGATGGCGTTACGTGGAGAAGTACAGTGCGGGAAAATTTGTGAATTATTTTATAGATTAGATATTATATGTAAGTACCTATATTATTTAATAACTTACCCATACAGAAACAGCAGAAAAATCTATTTGAGTAACGTAGATGGTGTGTAGATACAAACAAACTGATTATTCACATGTACGCAGCCTAGCCTAGTCTCGTTTTCGTGTTCCGGATAATCATGATCACACCATGCCGGTTTATCCTCGGCAACCTATATAGCATCGTGAATTTTCTTAATTCAGTATTTTATATATGTTCAGGTCTTCCCACAAAAGTCCCCGAAGGAGAAGGCAGAAGTATGTAGAAGTACCCAAACACCCACTTACAATTTTTGTGTAGCATGAAAATACTCGAACCACTCGGCCACGATGGAAAGCCGTTTGCCATTTTTTTATATGTCTATTTATTGCTTCAAAGTGATTGTGAAGAGAAATGTATGATCCTGGTAGGTTACCACTAAAATAAAACCTACGAATCAAATTAAAACAACAAGTGTAAACCTTCTATTTTCAGACAAGTACAAGTAATGTCAAGTAAATGATCAGAAAATAAATTACACATTGAATTGAGTTATTTGAGCGTCTTTGATTTTGAATAAATCGAACGAATTTAAGGATGTCTTGTGGCAAGCGGCCATTGGTCAAGCGTTGGGATAAATCAAGATCTATAAGAATCATAGCCCCATCCCGGTATGAACAGAACGAAGATTCTGTCAAACAACATTGGAAAAAAGTTATTCGCGATCTAGAACTGTCATATAAAGATGAGCAGGTACTTTTCACTGCGTGTCTTTCACCATAAAACCAGACAGTTTCCTACTAGTTGATAGCAATAAGTAACTTTTTCATGCGATTTGAAACCGTTTCGTTTTTGCATGAGACTTACTAGTTCAGGTTCTGGAGATCTGAAGATCTCACTATTACCTGTTTATTTAAGAAGACGTTAAGTCTTCTAAAGGAGGAAATTGGCTGGATAGATTATGTTGATTATGTTTTCAGTTCTGGGAATCACAATGCGAAACTGTTCGCCATCTTGTCGGGCCGGTCATCTTCCAGAGAATTGCCAAGATATTTAACTTGACCTCTCAAACCAGTCATTATGAGCCTCAAATGTCTGACGTCAGTTCTATCATCCCCTCAGAACAATACTACAGAACAAGATCTGTCATTGACGTAAGCATTTTTTTTAATACCTTCACTTGCTTAGAGTTTGACCAAGTGGTAAAGGGTCCTAACTGCGGAGTCTTTGGTCGCAGGCGCAATCTATACTGAGGGCACATATTCATGTGATGAACCTTATTCATACCTTAATCAGATAAGTTTGTATATTGTAATCTAGTCCATAGGCAAGCTTAGCTTTCTTTGTGGTTAGGTCACCTTAAGGTTTAGGTCCAATCTTACAAAAAAATCCAGGGCCCAGGGACTAAGAATTTTTCTATGAGCGATTTTGAACCATCAATACTAGAAGAAGAAGAAGAAGCTATAGGTGAGGAGCAGTCTGAAGTGTGGAGCACCTCGTCATTTCTTACCGAAGAACAACATAAATCCCGTTCTAAATCGTTGGTGAGATCTAAATCAGCAATCTACAAACAAGGTTTTTCCAAATCGTTCTCTAGACATAATATGTCGAAATCATTCTCAAAATTGCTATCGAAGTCTGCCATGAAATCAGTGTCAAGCAAACTAAAATCATCCAAATCGGATATCTCTTCGGATGAATCTGCTAAGTCAGATGATGATTTAGACGTCAACCACAGCATCCCACGCAAGTGAGTATCAATTTGATTTGTAACAATTTGTTATATTCTACACAATGCATACGCCTTTAGAGCTGAATACATGGTGACCATAGATTACAGATTTACTAGTATATATACGTATACTAGTTACTGCACGCTTGGACACCTACAGCTTGCCTACAGCTAACGACACCAGTGATGATCCTACGGGAACAGTATTTCGTGATAAAATTTAGATTGTCTTCATCTATGAAATGAATCATGGTGATCGGCTGAGAGTAGTTCAGCCGTGATGCATGCATTAATAATATTAGTTACGATGGCACCAAAATTCGACTTTCGTGCCATCTAGTCAGAGAGGAAGAGAGAGATAAGAGTGCTAGTCTCTAAACCTATTTCGATTCATCCATATTCAACAGTATCCATACATGCTCTTCAGTTTGGAATACTCTTACGTTCCTTTCTTTGAGTTTCTTTTGTTCGATTGAATTGATCTAGTTCTTTGGAACGTGGTCTTGCTTTGTCTCTTCTTCTTGACACATTTGCATAGTAAATCTGTTTAGTAGTTAGTTATTGTATTTAAGTACTGATTTTTAATGCATTTGGTTTTAGGCATTACCGTCGGCATATCAGGAATCCCCATTTTGAAATGTTGTATTGCCATGAATCTGAAACAGACATGATTAAGTGGAAGTCTAAATATAAACAGAAAACTTTTGAAGTTTCTGCTTCAGATGAATTTAGCAAGAAGGCGGAAATAATGACTAAAAAGGTAAAACTCGTTAAAAGTGAGGCATCTATACACCGCGCTCTAGTACAATTAGTCTCGTAGCACTCGTAGGTATTCGTCATTTACTTTTATATTTACTAGCTGTGCCCGCGACTTCGTCCGCGTGGGATAGTGACTATGCGCAATATTTTTTTAATTATTTTTACTATTATTCATTATTTGAAATACATCTTATAGATTACATTTTTAAATATATACATATATATTAAATAATATATAAATATAATATATATAATAATAATATATCCTCACGCCTCCCCACAAGGGTCCCCGAAGGGGTAGGCAGAGGTGTATAGGTAATACCCACACACCCACTTTCCGCCAGAGGTATATTAGGTGCCAACGTGACAGATGGCGAGTCCATCGCCGTTACTCAAGCGCGACTATACATACGGCTTTGAATTTCTTCTCAGACGTATGCAGGTTTCCTCTCGATGTTTTCCTTCACCGTATAGCTCGTGGTGTGAATAATCACTGTACTTAAGTTCAGAAAAACTCATTGGTACAGTCGGGATTCGAACTTGCAATCTTAGTGTCGCAGGCAACTGCTCGAACCACTCGGCCACCACGGCTCTATATATATTATTTTATTTATTTTTGGATGTGTGTGTGCGTGTATAGGGGATGCCTACGTCATAGTAGCTTTATGTATGCAAAGTCTCAGCCAGATCGGCTTAAAATTGACAAAGTTTCATCCCCTATTTTATCCCCTTGAGGGTAGAATTAATCAAAATCCTTTCTTAGCGGATGCCTACGTCATAATATCTACCTGCATGCCATTTCAGCCCAATCCGTCCAGTGGTTTGGGCTGTACGTTGATAGATCACTCAGTCACATGTCAGTTCAGTCACACCTTTGAGTTATATAGACTTACATTTCTATTTTTTCTTTTACAGATTTCTAAAGAATTTTACGAATGGTGGGTTGGCTTGGGGAATGTGGAGTTCAAGAGTGAAATCAAGCGCCCCGAGGATATCGAAGATTTGTTCCAGGTAACAATTATTGGACAATTGTAAAAATTAACGATCATAAGATAGAGCCTTTAGATAAGATATCAAAAGCTCAAATCTATCTTAAAAATGATCGCTTAAGATCTCCACGCAAACGCAGTGCAATAAAATGTGTAAGGCTGTTTACTAATTAAAAATGGTTACATAATTATGCGTACCACCAGGAGGGCTACATGGTTATCTGAGATCTTAATGTTATAAAAAATGTGTTTGAATAACATTTGTAAACTTTGTCTAGGTGTGGTTCGATGAGCACGCTTCTCGCAGTTTGGTTCTTAATTCGAAAATACTTCCTTGCGTACTACAGAGTATCGCGGACTATATTGGGGTACCGAGGGTAAGTTTTTGCTTAATTCCAACAAATACATTTTTCTCACGCTTTCCCGAAAGAACTTCCCTGCCAACATGACATATGACAAGCTTGCGATCACCGCAAAACTCGAGGTGTCATAAATCACTGTACTTCAGAAAAATCTCATTGGTACAGACCACTGGGATTTGAAGGTGCATTTTTGTATCACACTGAAACAATTCGGCCATCAGGGTCGTAATAGATTCATTCACCGCTTCTACAGATTTTTACTGCCGGAAATTATTAACATTTTGAGGTGTGGCAAGAAACTATATAAGCACATCCTAACTAAAGAACTTATTATAGGCAGCATGTCCGAATGTGCTCAAGAGGCAGATAGATTACGATATTGAAGCAGAAACAAGCCCAGCTCATGTGATGGCGTTCGGTACGTGTCTACCGCAGAAGATGAAGCACATCCCGCCCAATAACAATACAGAGAAGATGTGGCATAGTGTTCAGATACCAGAGGACTTGCGCACTATGGCTTGCGTGTGGGAAGACGTGCAGCATCTCACGTAAGAAAACAGATTTGGTTTAGTGTGGAAACTTGCAAGAATAGTATTTGTTAATACAAACACAATTATTATCTTCACACCAGATTAGTGAATATATTGGCAAGATGTAGTACTTTACACGTCTATTAATGTCTCCTAGAGAATATGCTGGATGGCTTATATGTTTTTTTTTCACCGATAGAGCTAAAAGTAGTTAGTAATGTACTTAAGATTAGAATAGATCATTAAGATAAAATTATTAATTACACAAAGCGAGTGTGAGGCAAGATTTGTTTTGTAAACTAATCTAGTAGGTGGCCTTGAAGAGTATAGCATGTTCGGCTCAATACCGAGTTTTTTAATAAGATATTTTTACCAGGTCCACAAAAGCTTTCCAAAAGTGGCTGCAGCAGCGTCCTCACCTGCCCATGCCGCCGTGCCTGCGAGCTGCCGACACGCCGGGCGACAAGAAGCAACTCTTCGTTGTGCCTTCCGACTATGTGGTGCAAGATAAGAGCGACACTTCTCTTCCACAAGACTTGGCTCTTCCAGTGTCTCAATTCTCACTCGAGCTTAAAGAAGTGCTTAGTAAACTCATGAATCAATAACTTTCGTCTTCTGAATAACCTGCTTTACTACTAGCATTGAAGCATGGACATTTTTTTGCAAGGTTTTTATTATGAATACATTTATTTTTCGAAATTTATCGTTGGCAGTATTTATTATACACTCATTAAGATATCAAATTATTATATATTACATATCAAATTATTATTATAAATAATATCTTTGTCGTTCTAAACGATAGATGTATAATGGCGATGGACTCGCCATCTGTCACGTTGGCACCTAATATACCTCTGGCGGAAAGTGGGTGTGTGGGTATTACCTATACACCTCTGCCTACCCCTTCGGGGACCCTTGTGGGAAGGCGTGAGGATATATTATATTATTTTACCTTTGAGAACTATGCATATATTAAAAAGGGTTTGAAAAAATTTAAAAGCCGTGATGACCGAGTAGTTCAAGTAGTTGCCTGCGACGCAAAGGTCGCAAGTTTGAATCCCGACTGTACCAATGAGTTTTTCTGAACTTAAGTAGGTACAGAGATTAGTCACACCACGAGCTTTAAGGTGAAGGAAGACATCGAGAGGAAACCTGTATACGTCTGAGAAGAAATTCAAAGGCGTATGTATGTATAGTAGAGCTTGGGTAACGTTGATGGACTCGCCACCTACACGTTGGCACCTAAAATATATCTCTGACAAAAAATGCTAAAACCAGTCTTAGGAACCACGACTGAAAAACAGATGAAACCTCGGGATACAAATAGAGTAACTTCGAAAAAATCCGATTTAAATGAACAATAATGTCAACAACGTGCTACCTTTTTATCATTTTTATCGTGGGATTATGACGTTCCTTGAACATTTCTGTACATTAATTTATCGATAGGTTTGTTATTCTTGTCAGCCTAGTTCCCATTGTTTGTATCCTGAATGATTATTGACTAAACGTTAATTATATTCTACATAGGACTTTTGACTAAAAACAGGACAAATAGACTGGTAGGTACTTTATTTGCTTTATGTATCTTTAGAACGAGGATATTGTTATTATTTATCTTAACAATATAATTTTATTGTGCAGAAGTATGATATGTTCCGATAACAACCTGCTTATTTTTACGTACTTTAAATAGACATGCCAGCGATTTACTGATGTTATTAATAACTCGATATGACAGTACAAAGGAAATATAAGGGCAAATGTATTAGCCCCGGTATTTACCAGCCAGATCTGCAGTTCCGTATAGGGGTATAATAGGAGAGGTATGTGTTAAGTTTTCAGCTTGCCTCAAATACCTACCCAAAAATTTGTGCCAGCCCTCGGACTGTTTTGAGGATTGTTGCACTCACTCTACACGGCGTGTATGCATATAATTTAAATTTACTTGCGTGTATATTATTAATGAAATTACTCTGCCTCTTGTGAGGAACAGAAGAGGGGACAGGATACCCGAGTTTATACATTGTTAAACGTAACTAACGTAGTTATTATAGAATGCTCCGCGGGTTTATGGCTCCATATTTAACTGATGCATCTTCTACATTAAGATGTCAGGTTTTTTTTTACTGTGAACGAAATGTACATATACGAAGGTAAAGATTTAGACCAAGGTTTTACCCTCGTTAAATTAGATACAGCTATCTTAGAGCCAAATTTCGTTCAATTCTGTTTAGCTCTTCTGGCGTGACCGATCTTTCTCACAAGCTTTCGCATTTAAAATTTGAATAGGATTTACGAAACTGCAGTAAAATTTTTTTATATGCAACTAGAGTGGCAAACAAGCATACGGCCAACCCGATGGAAAACGGTTACCGCAGCCTATTTACGCGAAGTATCACTTGCGCGTTGCCACTCTGTGTACCACGTGATATCTGCTATAAATTGATCGCAGAGGAAACCATGGATCAGTAGCCATGTCCACGACGTCATTAAAAAGTGCTATGTATCACAACGATAAGAGATAGCAATGATATATATTTTTTATTAATTCATTTGTAATCTAAACCTCAAGACTCAGTGTACCTATGACAACGCGGTCAGGACATTGTGAATAGTAATGGCTGTTTAAGTAGGTGCGAGGCTGGTTTTAATTAAGTGACAAAGTGTAAGACTATTCCACAATGGAGCCTGGCGTAAATAGAAAAGTACTAATGGAAGAGATTGTGAATAGAAAAAAATTGGGAGACAAAAAGTTTCATTCGGAAACGTCGTTACAACAGTTTAATGAAGATGACGATGTCCAAACTCCGCCAGCCAAAGACCCAGGAGTGAGTATAGTGACCGTTCATTCTCCTGTCCTACAAATATCTACTGTAATTATTAGTCTATTGCTTTTAATGGCCTTTAAATCAAGAATATTATCGGCACATGTTTTGGAATTTTTATTTATTTACTTACATAATATAATATAATTATAGCTGTAGCTAATAAAAAAATATTTTAATGATAATAAGAAAATATACTTTATTTTCTTTGGTGGTCAGTCAAGTGGGATTAACAGTTTTGCACTGAGGATTGTGTACCATCTACATAATTATTATACTAAATAATATTAACAAACAAATCAAAACACAGACATCAGACATTTTACAAGATGATGAAGCAGAAGAATAGGATCTTGCATAATGTTTACTTTAATTTGCTGTGATTTGTGAAATCATTGGTCATCAATTGGTATACAATACATGGATTTTCAGGTGGTGAACGAATCTATTAACGGAGGAGGTAGTAGTGATGAGTCTGGCCGCAGACGCACTATGTCACAGCCAGGCCCCGTGTCCGGTAGCCTGCTAACCGCCTCGGCCGCACGCGCGGCAAGAAAGCGACCGGCGAAAAATGTCATGTATGCGCCCGATCTAGAGAGGAGTGTAAGTACACCATATTTTTTTTAGATAAATTAATGGTAGGGCAGACGGTTTTCCCGTTCAAATTTGGAGCTGCCCGACTGGGGCAGGACCTCCGCCTTATAGTAATTAGCCAAATAACGTTAATAACGAAAGTTAAAAATAAAATAACGAAAGTTGCAGACGTTATGGTTTATTTTGGTGTATATATATCACTAAAATCAAATATGATTTTTGATTTTACATTTTTTTTACATAATAAATAGACAAATATTATATTAAATTACAAAGAATAAAAACTGACAAGCATCTAGTTGTGTGATATAATAAATCGACAGCGTGGTATAGAATCCTTTTATATGGCCTCTACCCTTTTAATCTTTGTTTTCTATGTCTATCTTTTGTTGGCAATCTCATTAAATAAATAAGTATGTATATTCGGTGTCGTGAGCGTAAATAGGCTACGGTAACCGTTTCCCATCAGGTGGGCCGTATGCTTGTTTGGCACTCTTGTGGTACAAATAAAAAGTAACCAAAAATCAAATAACCATGAGTATGAAATAATATCATATGACATAAGATTAGATAATAACAATCAAAAATGAAATGATGATGAGTTTTTGATAAAGTTCTTGTTTACTAGTGGATACCAAGTGGAGAAGAACTTCATCATAATATCATCGATATCTAAATTACTTAATTAATATTATGTCAAGATTAACTATAATCGTACATGGGTACCTTCCTAATTAATTAGTGACAACATTCTTCTGTAAGCCATTGATAAAAATATAACGTGACACTTAAAATCAATCACATGACTTTGTATCCATCCTTAATTGATAAAACCGCGATATTAGTAATATCACGATGATGAAAATAATTAGCACTTGAAGCAAACAAGCCCAGTTATATAGTTTTTTTTTTCAAATATGAAAGACATTTATTATATTCAACATTTCGGTTCAAAACAAAGCAAGGTATTCTTTTTTTAAATTACGTTTGTAACGACTTCCTTCTTCTTTTATATGGTATATGTATTTATGTAATGGCAACCGAATCCTTTTCAAAAGATTAACTATTACTGACAGCCTTGGAAGAGGTTTTCGTACATGTCATGCATTTCAATACTTCCTGGGGTTTTCTTTAAATACATTTCTTTATTTAATTCAAGATATAATATTTAAATCTAGAAATATTTTAAACTTTACATTTAGGCGAAACAAGCACGTAGTTCTAAAGAGAACAGGCGCTATACTCTTACTGCCTACGCAGTGAGCTATTATGCGCGTTAATACATAGATATGTCGCGATGTAACTTTGTTGTCCAACAGATTTTCTAGAGTACAGGTTTTTTTTTTTTTTTTTTATACAACAAGAGTGGCAAACAAGCATACGGCCCACCTGATGGGAAACGGTTATCGTAGCCTATTTACGCCCACAATACCGAAGTATCACTTGCGCGTTGTCACTCTGTGGTCGGAGAGTTACAGTGTGTTGGTAGCATAATGGGTTTAATCCCTCTGCTTCCAACACAATGTAACAATCCTCCCCCCTCCCCAAGGAGCTAATTTCTGGAAACCTTATTCACCGCGTAGGAACACAACACAAAAAAATGTGTTATTTGGCTACGGACTTCTATAAGGTGGAGGTCCTGCCCCAGTCGAGCAGCTCCAAATTCGAACGGGAAACCCGTTATGCCCTACCTCTCTTACTTACAATATTGAATTATACTTAATAGTTTTCAGTTAAATTGTATGTTTATATATATAGCACGTTAATATTGCTGTGATTATACTTTATCAGATATCTAATCTTAGTAAGAAATTAATTATTTCTGCGGTCGATTGGGTTTTTTATGCAGACTCATATTATTTTATCTGTCATTTGACCTGCACCCATTTACTGCGTCTATAACTTATTTTTATAACAGTATGAAATGCCGGTAATTATTCCACACCGACCGTTAAGAACCAAAATACAGGAAAATATGTTATATTTTACATAGCAGCTCAATCAGTTGCTATCTCTACAATAAGAAACACATGCGAATTTCCACATAGGGTTGATAAATCAGATTTTTATGTTTATATCAGTATTTAATCATTATTGTATTTGAAACTAGATACTCCTTTAAGGATGGTTATGTAGACACGTTCGGAAATATAATATATTAAAATATAGAGCGTGCGTGTGTGTACATGTGATTTGGGCACATACATCAATATATTTAACTTTGTACAATATTAAACATTATTAACATTTAAAACTCATTTTAATAGCCATTCAGGGCGGTCTAAAATCAACGATATTGTTAAAATTAACGTTGTAATTAAACTCAATAAATCGTGGACCTATAACATTTCTATGAACAGTTAACCTCTGATATTATAAAGGCCTAACGCTACGACCAACTTAATATTTTTTAACTTTCAAAAAATTTCTACGATATGATTGTCTTTATTTTAAATCAAAACTTATAACTTAGTTTTTATTATTTTGATAGATATTTTAAATCATATGTATTGTAGTGATTATCTCAAATAAATGAGCGTTGATTTACATGCTTGAGGCTCACTCGGTAAAAGACACTCGGTGTAACTTCTGCCTATTTTTTTCTGACTCTCTGGGCTACGTGGCTACAATTGGGATACGCACTGATTTGTGTTGGTTGACTACATTTGGTGAGTCACTTGGGTTTCTCCTGACCCGATTATGTTATCAGATTTTATTTCAGTTCGATAATAATGTGTAGATTCATTATCGCAAGCGTTCGGAACTATTGGTTGGACGGTCTAATTTATATGACACTTCTCAAAGGTCAATGTGTTATCACAGAAACGTTTTTTATTTTGAAGAAAGAGTATTTAAGTAGAGAGGCTAAAAGTAGTCTGCCTCGCTTATGTACCAATCGATCAATGAATATATAAAATAAATAAAATAGCCTTTATTGCTGAACTAATTTTTACAGTGATTTTTCTTATAAATATGTTGACTTTATATTTTTTTTTCTTTTTACATAAATTAAGTATCGGTAAACGGTCGTTTCTACGTTGCAGCTTGTCTTTCGACATAGGCCTCCTCTAAAGATTTCCACTCAGTATGCGAGTCCATATTGGACCTGCTATTTTTCCGATGTCGTCTTCCCATCTTCTAGTTTGTCTGCCCCTATTTCTTTTGCGATAGCAATGAATATATATTGCAATACAAATACATACTTCCCCTGTACACTTCAAATAAAATAACATTCAAGAATATGTATTAAACAACACATACACCCTGTCTTACGGACAGCAATATAGAGCAGGGCTACCTGACACTCGTCCAGTGCTGTGCTAAAAAGATGAGTAACGATGAACGGAAATAAACAGCAAAAAATTATCGGCTTTCGTACTCAGATACATAGTCCTTCACGGAGTAGTCAGTGACATTAGAACGCCAGTTCTATCTGGACTTACAAACCCGTTCAACGTCGTACAAAGCTTCATCAATTTCCTTATACAGGCTCGCCGAAAATTTCTGGAAAAAGAAGGTGACAATATAACTCTGGTTTCAGTAGAGACATGCTAAATTTAATATACAAACTTTTTTTATATGCTGGCCCAGAGTTGTAACTAACTGGTACACATTTCGAAACATGAAGTAATAGCTTAAAATAATAATAATATATATTCACGTCTTCCCACAAGGGTATCTGAAGGGCCCCTACTACCCAGAGGTGTGAAGAACCACACAAACACTGAGTCAGAGATATATTTTAGGTACCAACGTGACCGATGACGAGTCTATCGCCGACTATACATTTATTTCTTTGAATTTCTTCTTAACAATGCCGAGATTCGAACTTGCAATCTTTGCGTTACAGGTGAATACTCGAACCAATCGGCCACCACGGCTCAGAAATAAGATTGTATACACATACATATATACATATAACGGATATTTTATTATCAAAGGAGTAAAAACTAAACAAGTCTGTAACTCCAGTGTGCAGCATTATATAATCTGACTCAGAGCGATGATATGTCGGTGATATTCACTAGTTTTCAGCTTAGTAATCAATATATTTTCCTAGCTTCTGATCGTGTGTCTAAATAGTGGATAGCCAGCCTTACGCGTTCTAATTTCTATTTATAAAAGCTTTGTTTCAATACATTGAATACCTATTGTGTATTTTGTATAATTGTTTAACATTTATATTTGTTTTACAAGAACATACATCTGTGCTCTCCTATTTTCGACCTAAATTATTGAACTCACTTGCAATTAGCCGACAAACTACAGCAAAATACGAGTACTTTGTCCAGATAGGCATTTTCTTTGCATTAATTATTAAGACTTATTTGTTCGTGAAAGTACAACATGCAAGTAATATTCAACAGTAAAACAGTTTATGATTTCAGATATGACACACATCATATAACTTTTATTACGTATTCTTTTACAGAAATGAGATAAGTGCAGATTAGATCCGTGTTTTATGATTCAAAAAAATTATCGGCATTGTCTTTGGTGTCGGTACCGATTCATAAATTATGTGATAACTAAACTGAAGTGACTTAAATACAAGTAGGTGTTTGAGTCGGCATGATAGTTAATTTATCGGTTGTGTGTTGTGATGCTCAGTGATCTTCGAAAGTAATGGAGAAAGAAAGAAAACGTATACGATACTTGCTCGTTACGAGTAGCGACGATAACGCAGTGTGTACACTTCTCATTATTGTTTTATCACTTAATCAATGATTTAATTTGATGAATGGGCAATTGTCCAAGCTTTGAAATCCTCATCGTAGGATATTAATTGCATATTCCTTCCCAAAGGATATTTCGAGAAACTTTATTTTATTAATAGGTACATATACCTACGTATAATCTACCTCTATTATGAAAACTAATTAATAATTATTACTCACTATATAGTCATGATTTCTATGTCATAATTCCCAGTCAGAACTGTTAGTGAGGATTTTTTAAACGTTTTATGTCTGATTCTGACAGTGTGGATTTGAGTTTGAATCGCCTCTGGTTTTATTTTGTGTACAGACCCAAAACGCTTAGGTTGTGAAATTAACTTTACGTAGAGGTTTTCAGGCACACCTTTTTAACCGACTTCAAAAAAAGGAGTTTTGCAAATGATCATAGGGGTGATAATTTAGGTATTTGGCTCGCAGAACTCTTACAGCGATCGTTAATTTCATGTAATTCTGTTATGTTTATCACATTTATCTTTGTGTACTTTATCAGTAAAGGCATTAATCAGCCTGCACGTAAAAATAATCTGTAAAATCTCGATTCATTTTGATACAACATATTTACAATTTTAAATGAATAATTATCTAAGCGCATAGATTACGTAAGATTCGCGTCTCGCAAATGTCCCGCCACATATAAATGCGCGATATATAATATTTTTAGCCATACACAAACTCAAATCTTGGTAGCCGAGTGGTTCGAGTAGTTGCTTGCAACACAAAGATTGCAAGTTCGAAACCCGACTGTACCAATGACTTTTTCTGAAGTTAACTATAGTGATAAAGATAATAGTGTATATTTTTGGCAGAAAGTGGGTGTGTGGGTACTACCACTACACCTATAATATATTTGAAATTCTAATACAAATTATAAATTATAGTAAATATAATGCATTAATAATGCTCATATTAATGAAATTTAATGAACATTTTTGTCCGCTTAAAATTGTTTTAGAACCTAATAGTGGTGGACATGACTTTTAGAAAAGAAAATATAACTTATGTCACTCAAGGTGAACGTAGCTTTCCAATGGTGAAATAATTTTTCAAATAGGTCTAGCAGTTTCGGAGCCTATTCACTACAAACATACTTATATACAAACATACTTACATACAAACATACTTACATACAAACATACTTACATACAAATCTTTCCTCTTTATAACATTAGTATAGATATATTACCGCGACTGTTAATACAAATTCATCAAATAACATTTTTAATTTGCTAGAAAATAAAAATTTACCCGATCCCTACACTAAAGGCACTGGCCTTGTACTTCAGCAATTCGACGCGGTGGTAATAGTCAGTCAATCGAGATTATTTAATTCTTAATAATGACATACAGACACATCATGTTCATATCAATATATGAACAAATCAGAAAAGGGATGTTAAAAATAAACACTTTGTTTTCGTGCTATATCGGTAAATGGGCAAATTCTAGAGCAAGTGAATGAATTTGTATATCTTGGAAGCGTGTTCACACGAGATGGAAAGTATGAAAAAGATATTGAAAGAAGGATAACTGCCGGAAATAAGGTGAATGGAGCCTTGTCGGCGTTGATGGGCAGTAAAAGTCTGAGCAAGAATGCTCGAGTTGCTGTCCACAACGCGATATTGGTACCTACCTTATTGTATGGCAGCGAATCCTGGGTATGTCAGAGGAAGTATGAAAATAGCTTGAATGCAGTCGAGATGCGATCTCTTCGAAAAATGTGCGGCGTAACGATATTAGATCGAATCCGCAATGAAGAGATTCGCAAATCAACTGGCGTGAATGAGGGCGTGATTGTAAAGATGAAGAAAGGCATGTTACGTTGGTTTGGACACATAGAAAGGATGAGTGAAGAAAGATTGACGAAACAGATATACAAAGCAAAAGTGTGTGCAAGAAGAGGCAGAGGAAGGCCACGTTCCAACTACCTGGATCAAATAGATCGGACTCTGAAGGACGGGAACGTTAAGAGTACTCGAAACCGACGAGCATGTATGAAGAGACTGATGAATGTGGACGAAGCGAAAGAGGTATGTGAGTCTAGAGAGAACTGGCGCTCTATACTCTCTGCCTACCCCGTTAGGGACTTGGCGTGATGATATGTATGTATGTATGTTTTCGTATAAATGGGTTTATCCAGAGGGTGATATCAGTTTTTCCCATGTATCGCAAGCTTCTAGGCACTATGTGAGTCGCTTTTTTTTAGGCGAGGTACATCGGTCGCTATGCAAAATTTAACACAATTCATTTATACGATTCTGCCGAGATTTAGATTTAGACATCGATCCATCCATCCAACCTTTCACATTTTAATGTTAGTATAGTTGAAAGATTTAATTACCTAGGTAACCCTTATTAGTATTGCTCAAACCATAAATTATAGAGTAAGTAGTAATGAATTCAAGAATAAATCAAATGTACGTCATATATGCTGGTTCAATTCATCATGATTAGTTATCAACATATTTTGATAATTATTGAATCCGATAACTTGATCAATTAATTACACATAAGAACATAGGCATTAGCGTGTTTGTTAATTGTCTCAATATTATATAAGCATTAGCTAAAAAAAAACAATACTTCCAAAAGCTGTTTGTTGTTTCTAAAGTAAATTTATTTTAAGCTCCGCCGTAGTTTAAACAGCGAATTCGTATGTATGGACGCAATGGGTTGTAATGATTTTTACATGAGAAAAACATGGATGCGCCGCATGTATGTTGCTAATATCAATATAATAATTATAGTCCAATGGTTGCGTTATTGTAAACAATAAAAAAATCCTTAATTGATAGCGCTTTAACGTTGCTCTAAGGAATGATAATAATTTTCCTTAATTTATATTATGGCGGTAATCATGTAAAACGGACGTGTATGGTTGGCGATGCTATTTTCCTTTGTTGTTATTTAAAGCATACTTTTAAAATGTGTTATTTACTCTACGCGGAGGCTGACTATGACTATTGCCACATTATTCAAGGGTGTAAAAGATACAGATGACGCCTATTATAAGCTGACTCTTTCACACTCTTAAATCATGATGACAATAACTTGTTTATGTAATGCGGCTAGTAGCGCATTAGATTGCAAACAATTTTAGGTAATTTCGTCTTTGTCTTCTTTTCATTGGTCTTTAGACCAGTGTTTGATAGCATCACGTACTCTTGTTCTCGGGCTCTTTTATGTCGTACAGATTTTACATCAATGAAACCTTATGGAGCTAGACAGGTGTATCTTGCAATTTCTAAATGCAACTAGATTTATTGTGAAAATACTTTAAAATATACTTTTCGTTACAAAGGGCGAGTGAACAGTTCCATAGCAACAAACGGCAAGCGGTACGGGCCGTGTTTGTGAGGCGGGTCACTCTCGCGCAGCCAACTGTAAACCTTTTGAGTCCAGCCGGCCGCGAGCCCCCTGCCCCTCCCCCCGCCTCGCCCCCGCTCCCCCTCCGCTGTAAACACCGACTGCGGACACACCGTGCCGCCCCAACGCCTCGCCTAATGAAAATTCTATATGTTTATTTTTTATTCGCCATACATCGGCTGCTAACGTCATAAATACTCAATCGAAATGTTCACCGGCTTCGATATCGTCCACCTTGCTTATGTTTTTTTTTTTTATATCTGAAGCAAGATAATTACGTCTAATCCAGACTGCTTTGTTTATCTAGGTAATTTAATTAACCAACGTTTCCTGAACATTAGCACTTGCCATTATATAAGCATTTAAATTAATATAGTTATGATTTGTAAACTGATATTATTAATGCCCCTATAACCTGGGAGCTGGGTCTTGGAATAAAAATATAGGTATTTATTTAGTGTATTCTTATGTGTTTGTCTACACTAAACTACTGAGTTAACAGGTAACTGTTAAACTTCAGGCGGACAGATTACTTAATTCTAAGTGATAGCTCAGTATTACAGAAATGCCCGTATTAGGTTCATACGGGTAATAATGAATATCGAGTTTTATACAATATTTAACGCTAATTACTCCAGAGCGTTGGTATCATGTGTGTGCAGAGTTTTTCCGAAAGCGGTGGCGGTGGGCCGAAATTCGGTGTAGAGGCACGTACAACACCGTAATGGGATTATAGTGAAATACAGGGCGGTGTCTATCGAGAGAAACAAGCGACTAATAAAGTTATTAATCGGATTTTATACGGCTTTCGATTCACCACTTTTTAGTTCGTTCACAGTGGAAAATTTGAATTTTCGAACAAAAGGATTACTGTGCATTTTTATACAGCCGTTCTGTTTTATTCTTACAGGAATCTACTAGTGATAATAAACAGTTCCCCAAACTGGTTTTGTACAAGGATGACTCAGGGACAGCTACGCCTACGCCAACGCCTATAGGTAACTCATACAATTCAAAGTCCTAGATTCTTATAGCGAATATGTATATAGGACATACCGACAACATACAAAGATAGTTATTATATCTACATTAATATTTACGGAAGAAAGATCTGTTTGTTCTGTTGTTCGATAAAGCTACATTATTTCGGATAATACGAGCTGTATATTTATTTTAAAATCATATACGTATGTATAATCTTCAGTTCCACCGATAAGAGTACATACTCTTGAATTGAAGAAGTTTATCTAATGGAATCTAACGCGGGTGAATCCTCAAGGCTGTGGTCCCTGGCGGCGATGATAACCGCTTATCATCGGCGGGCCGCGTACTTGTTTATCACCCTTTCTTAAACCGTAATAATAATTGTGATCGAACAAATGTAATAGATTTTCACTCAGACGCAACTATGGTAGATTACTAATAGAGCGAGAAGCATCTTTTAAAGTTAGTATCCCCTGCATTGAATCATATGACTAGTCATGCGTACAATGATAGCGACCTCGCTCTTTGTTACTCCTGTTAACTGCGCAATGAACAGACTATTATGCTATACATTAATCAGGGAACATATTCGAAAATACATGTGACCCCGTACCAACAAATCAAATTGTTTTTCCGTGGTGAATTTATGTCTGTAATTCAGTTTATCATTGTAGACATTGTATCTAGGCCCTACTATAGGTAACTAAAATTCCACTCTAAAAAACCATCGAATATTTTCAATCTATTATATAGCGACCACAGTAATTCTGTGTCTGTCTATAAACAAAGCTCGTTAGTAGGAACAAAAAACATTGAAAACAATGCAGCTACTTCTTATTATGTTCAATGACATAACCATTGACAGAAGTCTTCAAACAAAATAATGATTTCAGGTGACAGAAATAGCCCGCTGTTCTACAACAATATGAATAACAACTACAGAAATGGAGACGTTAAATCACTCAGTAAGTTATATTACCATTGTGAGATAACTACCTTTATATACCTCAGTTTAGTTTGCATTCGCAAAAAAGTTTAGTGTACTCTAATTGTGTGACCACTATGGCGTTGTTCAAGCTTCAGCGAAATATGTCTGGAATGCAGTTTTATTTTAGTAATAATATGTACTCAGGTATTTGGTAATAAATTGTGTTTTTATAATACAAGAAAAAGCATGGCGTCCGCCTGATGGTGAACGGTTACCGCTGCCGTTGACGTTTCTTGCACTAAAGATATCTACATAACATCGTTCCATGACGAATCTCATCTCGAGTTTAACTTGTTGTAAAGCTCGAAAACTTGCTATTTATTAGATTATTATACGTTTTGATTTTGTATCTGCAAAGGATTGGTACTCAAATGACTGTTATAATTATTTAACGCTAATTAAAATATTTACTTAACTTACATTGCATTCAGCGTATGATATTTTATTTATTTATTAAATAGACACCATACAAGTATATCTTCACGTCGCCTTTCAGGTGCGTCGATAAACATATCCACGTTTCGCCAGAAATAAATGTTAACTCATTATTACATTCGGGATTCGAAATTGCAATCTATGTTTTGCAGGCAACTGCAACTCGAATCTTTCAGCCACCACGGTTTACAAGTAAAATCTTAGAACAAAATTAAATGTCGAGATTTGTGCTGTTAAACATAATGACAACGATAATTATACAATTGGATTTCGATTGCAGATAGTTACCGACTGTACATGCCTGCCGACCTTAGAGGAAATGCTACGCCGAGGAAGCGATCAGTGGCCACGATGGACGCGCAGTCTATTCGCTCAGTGGAGACACAGGCACCGCCCCCCACCAGCCCGGAAGACAACAAAAAGATGACTACGTAAGTGTATTGAAATGAACCTTACGTGCCAGTCGCTGAAAAGTTTGCCAGATATTTAACTAATAAGTCTACAACGCATTTGACGCTCTCAAGAATTACCTGTCGGTAAAAAATAATCTTTTGACATAGAGTGAATAAATTAAATAAAGTGAATACCTAGTCTAAAAAATTGCCACAAAGGTATTCCATGTCCCATAATGTGTGAAAATAGACATTTCTAGACAAAATGATACGTTCCCAATAGCTCACGCGTTAATGTTGTCATTGGAGATATGGTTACACTTTGAAAATAAGGTCGGTATTAATTACTAAATATAATATCACTAGATATTAATAACGCCCACTGGCTGGGTGTGTTAATAGTGAAACAATGACAATATGTAAGCTAATCCTCGCCCGCCTACATTGTCACCTATTGTGCCTCGTTGACGTAAATCGCTTTGTTGCAGAAAATATCTGACACTAGTGATGAGCTGTATATACGCGATAATGCTAGTGACCCTTGGAATTATTATATACATTGGAGACTCATTCGTGGAGCCTTCGGTCTCAATTGTAAGTATCGTGACCACCAACTTACTAAGCAATAAATAGTGACACTTTGGTCAAACGGCAAGCGTCGTTTCATCAAAAATATACTAAAAACTACATCTACTATGTGGTATAAAACAATACTCAACGTTTACAGACTAGATTAAAGTATAGAGCGCAAGTGATTTCACAAAATCATAAACAAATTTAGATTTAACACATCCAGCTTCCTCCCCTTTTAAGTTGCTGGGATCTGGGGCCCTACGTTAAAATTCTATTGCCGTTCATTCTTATTAATTCTAATTGGTGTAGGTAATCGAAATAGTTAACAATGAAGAAATGAATTAATAAATACATCCATAATCATCGTGCCCTAATGGGGTAGGCCGAAGAAAAAGAGCGCCAGTTTGGCATCATAATTAAAGAAAATTTGAACACTGGTTATCACTTTTGCACTCATGAATAATGAAGGCCATGGCATTTCTTGGTTAGGACCCTGCTCGAATTTATAGTTTTATTTTTACCTACGTTTCATTCCAATGCGATATCGACATAAAACGTCACCTACCTATATTTGTAAGATATTTCTTTTTAGATCTACTCACTGTGTCTATGTGGAATCGGATTTGTATACATTTTGTATTTGATAATCGATATAAACCGATATAAGTCAATCGCCTTGAAGAACCAGAAGATAAAGGGACAACATGATGAACAGATCGCCGAGTTTTTTAGGAAGCAAGAAGTAAGCTTTACCTGATTTATGACAAATTGTAATACTAAAATAACAAATTAATATAGCATATATGAGACAAATGTATGTATATAAAGCGAAAGAAGTCTTTAAGTCTTAAAAGAGCTCACGCTCTACTCTCTCTCCTTAGCCCGAGGGTCTCGGCGTGATGATATGTATGAAAGTAGTAAATTAATCGATTACAAGTTTATAATTGCTACACTATTATGTATGTCTCTATTTAAAATTCTGTCATGAGATATTTCAAAATTAAAAAAGGGCTGTATTTTAGGAGGAATATGGAATGGAGACGCCAGGTGATAGAACTCCAGAGGTATTCAGACATCTAGGTCTGCCTCCACCGACCCTCATCCCTCTCAAACACCAGTACTGCTTCAGTCACGGCCGACATTCAGGCAGCTTTTATCTCAAACTAGGAGCCGCAGGTAACTACCTCCACATGACACTATAAAAGGGCTGTTTGTTTAACTAACTGTAAAAAGTGTAAAACCAATTGTTTAACTATATATGTACACTTACTATTAATTTACTATAATCGTAGTAAAGTGCAAATGTATTTTTTTAATGTACATATTGATATGACCTAAATCCGTTTCTAAATATCTTTGTTTTTATCCAGCCTTTGCAATAGGACACTTAATACACTCGGTGCTACTGATAGCGGTGCAGGTGGGCTACTGGTTCGACGATACAGTGAACAACGAAGACTGTGTAAACATCCTGCAAGTAGTTCTCGACGTCGTGTTCCCCTGCTATTGCTTTCTGCAGCTCTACTTCATATTCAAATACTCCAATGTTATCATTCTGCGAGCACAGGTAACTTGCTATATATTTAATTATCGGGTATCTGTCTTAGCAATTAGATGTGTTTCTCGTCATTTACAGTAGTTTAGTAGAATAGTGTTTCAAATACAATATGTACTTGCACTCGTTTTATGTAAATCCGAATTACTCTAGCGCTACCTATGCGTACGCTTTCCCACAAGCTGCCCTCCAAGAAAAACGAAATTAGTAATGCCCGGGAATTAATCACACCAGGAGCAGTGTGAAGAAAAATGGCGAAAGAAAACCTGTATACGTTAGGGAAAAAATGTCATCTATCGTGTGAACACCTAAACGTATCTCCAGCTGCTCCATAGCTCCATATATCTCTGCCTATCCCTGCGGAGGCTTTTGTGGGAAGGCGTGAAGATATACTGGTACTAATTATTAATGTCCAGTTATATATATATATCCTTGTTTGCAGGGTCTGGCCCGAGTCGCTTTCATGCACTTAATTGGCAGTAGCCTTTGCTTCTGGATTTCGGCTATCGTGCGAGAAACCATTTTGGGACTGACCCTGTACGCGAACTCCGTATATGGAAATAAAGATAACACAACACAATACGTTGGTAATTGTCTTACTACTTACAACTGCTACTTACCACTTAATCGAGTAATAGAACATACATTTCACTATTAATTTGTATGCTTATAGATGTCAAAAAAATTGAATCCAGCCGCATTATTGACGTCAGCTCCCTCTACAATGAACATTGCGTTGGAAATTCGGCGGTGTCGACCATTGTAGAGAGCTTCTCACCGTACCTGTATCCCTTCAGTGTTGAATTCAATATTCTTATTGGTAAGATATGTGATTGTATAGTTTTGTGACGAAAATACATTTATTACTAACATGATTGGAAAATTATAAACCCTCCCTGTCTTCGGTCTAGAGAGAACAGGCGCTCTACTCTCCTTGCCTAACCGATGAGGAAGGAACTCGGCGTGTACATATCAAATGTATGTTTTTAACTTCCTTGAATTCAATAGACATTGAAAGAAAACACTGCCGGTAATAAAGTGAATGGGGCCATGTCAGCGCTGATGGGCAGTAAAAGTCTGAGCAAGAATGCTCGAGTAGCCCACTTTATTGTACGGCAGTGAATCTTGGGTATGTCAGGGAAAGCATGAAAAAGCATAAATGCTGTTGGGATCCGTTGTCTTAAAAAATGTGCGGCATAATGATTTCTGATCGAATCCGCAATGAAGATATTGAAAAGAATGGCGTGAAAGAGAGGGTGATTGTAAAGATGAAGAAAGATTACATTGGCTTGGTGCATACAAATATAAAATTAAGGATATACAAAGCGAAAGTATGTGCAAGAAGAGGCAGAGGAAGATCACGTTCCAATTACCTAGATCTGGTCGGACACTCAAGGACGGAGACGGTTTCAGGTTTCGGGTTCAATACTCTTATCGAATTTCACTGCTTATGTTTATTTACCGTATGTATATAAGACACAATACCCATATTTCAGTGGCTGTTTACTACATCATCTGGAGCCATATCGGAAGCTGTGAGAACGAGGATACAAATAATTCTGAACTTAATTCAACAACCGATGACAACTATGCACTTTGCAAGTGAGTATACTTGTATTCCTATACACCTTTTGGAATTTATATATAAACGCGTGAAGATATAATAATTAATAATATCCTCCCACTAGGGTCCACAAGGGGTAGACATTGGTAGGTGTATAGGCAGTACCCACACACCCACTTTACGCTAGACATATATTTTAGGTACCAACGTGGCGAGTCCGTCGCCGTTACTCAAGCACGACTATACATACGCACTTGAATTGCTTCTCAGCCATATGCAGGTCTCCTCTCGATGTTTTCCTTCACCGTTAAGCTCGTGGCGTGACTAATCACTGTACTTAAGTTCAGGAAAAGTAAAAGTCGGGATTCGAACTTGCAACCTTTGAAATAACATAAATGTCCCAAATAAGTGTCACGCGGAAGAGTGCCAAACCTTCCGCGTCATGATATGTTTAATCCAGAAAAAGAACATTTACCAATTGAATCTAATTTTTCACGGGTGAAACCGCGGCACAGTGCATATGCATTCATTTGATAAATTTAGTCTCACTAACAACTATAAGTTTCATCCGTTCATTCATCAAATTATGACGTAAATTTACAGAATCCCAACTGCAAACGAAGAGAATGACTTCACGAGCAACATCGTCATCCACGCGGACTGTCACGCTTCCAACAAGGGCCTGTTCACCGGCATGATGGTGGTGATAATCATAGTGGGAATGCTTATCATCGGCTTCGTGTTCAGCAGCGCTGGAGAGTCAGTTTTCTTTGCTTCTCACATCTTAGTATCTAGAAAAAATATATCCATGGTGGTTGAAGTTTTTTTTTTCTATCCATTAATTTTATATCAGCACCGGCATGAATGATTGATGAGGATGATAATATAGGACAAAGGTCTATAAGTCTCGAGCTAATCTGTGAAGGACTCGCCGGTTTTGGATATTTCTAACAGTTTATTTTGCTGTGATCGAGGGATCACAGAAAAACAAATATCTGTACTCGCAACTGTAGTCAGTCGGAACTGCAGTCTTTCTCGGCTTCTTCTTCCAAAAATATTCATTGTATTGTACCTTTCGTCACCCCTCCTTTCTGTTTGTCCAAACCAACGTAACATTAATTAATTAAATATAAAACAAATGCTTAAGTTCCTAAATCCATTGTTACAGAAACTTCCTCGAAATTGGCTATCTTCTGAATGACTGCACAAAACTGGCGCTCCATGGAATTTTGCTGCTTGTGGTCGTGTTTGCATTCAACCAGCTTAGAAAGTTGGACATTAATGAACATCCTATATCTCTCTTGGATGATGTACTGTTATTGATCTGCCTTCCTGCGTTCTTCATGGAAACCGTGTTGTCTATGGTCGCTACCGTCAGTATCCTGAACATTGTGAAGTCGGTCGATTTTGTAGTGATGGTAATTATTTTTTTTATAACTTAAATGTACTTTTAATGGTGTCAATTTATAAACATGTCACTATAAAATGTTATGGCATAGCGAGTAAATATAGTTGCGAAAAAATATTTTTAAGCATAGTATTAGAATTTATTGTAGAACGGAATCAGGTATATTTATTATATATACATACATACATATCATCACGCCGAGTCCCCAACGGGTTAGGCAGAGAGTATAGAGCGCCAGTTCTCTCTAGGCTTACATACCTATTACGCTTCGTCCACATTCATCAGTCTCTTCATACATACTATAATTTTTTATTTGATACCAGTACCAATCATCTCACTTGTAATATGACTTTTCAGGTAATACAAGTAATAATCCAGACTCCGTTGATTATGGACGGCCTCCGACGCTGCAGCAATCGCAAGTCGCTGCGGCGCACTAAGCCTGGCCGCGAGCTGCTTATGTTCCTCTTAATATCAAACGTTAGCATGTGGCTCCTATACACCTTCTCGTACAAATCGCCTGAGAGCCTCGACGAGCGGTACGCCTTCTACGGCAAGGTTATATGGACCGTCCTAGGCCACGTCAGCCTACCACTCATCATGTTCTACAGGTTCCACTCCAGTGTGTGTTTCGCTGACATCTGGGACTCCGCCTACAAACCTGGTTCCGACCATTAACGTTTGGTGTTTATACATTTTCTTGGGCAACTTGTTAGTCGTTGTCGATGTTATTGTTACTGACTGTAAATATTAATAGAGTTTAGTGTTTAGACCTATAAGCGTATATGTTATGTACGTATTTATTTAAGTATGTAACCTATTTACTTAAATTTAAAGTGTAATGTGAAGCAACATTTTTAATTTTATTTTAGATATTAGAAACTTCTTTACTATATTAACATTTAATAAAATTTTCGGTTGTGTTATACACAACGTTGTAGAGAAACGTTCCATTATTATTTACCTTGCTTTTTATAGCATTGCTTCTCAAGAGTTGCTTGCTATTTGGGTCAACTCGCTCTCATGCTTGATGTGATAAGTTACTTAACTGTAATATCTAAGTGTATCTAAGTGTATATATGAATCATCGATAATCAAATTGCGTAGTGAGCAGCATATAACATGTGAGCTGCGACCTCAAAGCACGTAGCGACACAGCGGCCGGAGCATCTTAGCGGCGAGCGAGAGAGCCCGTTAATTATGTTGCGGCACTAATGCAATTACCCAATATTAGGTTAAGTACTGGCAGGTCCGTCGGCACTCTGCCTGCGCTGACCTCCGTATACAAACTAGTTACAGCGACCGAACACACAACCTCCGCCCACGGTTGTATTCGCCCGTAACACGTACGTAGGTATACCTATCGTGCGCAGTGTAAGTACACAGGTATAGAACTCGTGATTAAAATTTTATTATCATCATATCATCACGCCGAGCTCCTAAGAGAATAGAGCGCCAGTCCTCTTCATATATGCTCGTCGGTTTCGAGTACTCTTGACGTCCCCGTCCTTGAGCATCCGATCGATTTGATCCAGGTAATTGGATTGTATTATGATTGATACAATTCACATAAGTTACAACATACAATACACTAATCGATGTATTAGAAAAATTACTTACTTCTGTATGTTTAATAATGTGTGATACAAACATTTTCTTATAATATTATTTGCTTTAGTTATTTTCTACATAGACTCACAATTTTACTTATGCACCTTGCTCCCGTGAGCTATTCATCATAATATTTTTCATATTCGCTGAAATGAAGAGCTCAATTACAATTAAGTTTCTATTCAGTAAAAGTTGAAAAGCATTAAAACATGGAGCAAGCTGTGTTAAAAAAATCGGATGACCATTCCCTACTGGAGCATTACATGTTAAAAATGGAAAATGTACCTTAATGTTGTCAAAATACCATTGATAAATTGATAGCGGCATTACAACCGTCGAGTGTTTGAGTGGCCAAAAATAGCAAATGCGAAAATATATATACATATATGCGAAGTATAACAGTAGGGCAGCGTGCGACGCACGGATATGCGCTCGGCTGACCAACGCCACTGTAGTCTAATTGTTTCCGATCTTCTCTGAATAACCGCTGCGTTGTATTGACGAAATTTGAACACGTGAATGGGGGCTGATAAAGGTATTCAATGCTCCAATAACCTTTTGGGTGCATTATGTCAGCAGGCCTTTTAGTTTTGAAGTTATTCGGCTGTGCCCATTGGCGTCAAATGCGTTTCATGAAAATACGTTTATAAAAGTAAATAAATATTTACGTGCGCATTTAGGTTAGGTTAGCATAACACTTTTAAGACAATCATAGTGCTCCGTGAGGGCTTGACGATATGTATGTATATGTGTGTTTATATATGGAATATATCTAATTTTTTATACCTATAAATAACGTTCATTTAACAATATTTTCGTGGCTGAACTTAAAAAGGTTGTATTAATCTCAGTTAATAATAACTTGTACAATTTTAATCTGATATACTACCAGTAACAACTAGCTACGTACTTTGTTTTATATTCATAGATCACCTAGCTCCCGTATTATGTTGTTTAAATATACACTCTGCACACACAAAATGACAGATCATAGGTTTTGAGCGCGTATATTATAGCACAATGGGACATTAGAGTGCGGTCACGGTCCACGTCGCTGTGCCCGCGCACCGGAAGGGCGCGACACGGCCGGAACCAACCATGGCCTGTGCATCCCGTGACCTGCGCCCGCGCGCACACAGGCTTTGTTACTCACGTACGGTGCACGCGACAAAAAATCAATGTGGCCATTTATATTTGACCGTGGATAAGTGTTAATAAAATTAAATAAAAAAGTATTCATATAAATTTTTGCCACATCGAATTATTTCTACCTACTGGCATATATAGAGCTAAATAATCGAAAAGGACCTATAGATTATTTTGCAAAATATGGAATTCATAAATTAACCACAAAATCATTCTCCTTTCAATATTAATTAACCCATCAACATCAGATTAAGCACGTGTGAACATTCGGCTGCACATCTCAGCGTAGGACTACAACATCAGTGGTATTAGAAGTGGCAACAATGTAAAGGGCTCTTCACACCGCTGCTCACCTCGGCTATTTGCTCCACTGGCTGACATTTAGAGGCAATCCCACTGCACTTCACTGGAGGTAAGGTACTTTCTAGGTTTATTGTTTTTACGCCGCTGTTTAGGTTGAGATATGTCAAGTATATAAGTATAATATAACTTTTTTGGTAAGTTTTTAACGGAAAGAATTACTTATTTTTGTAGACAAGTAAGCTTTTTTCATACACTTATGCTAAAGCAATATTTATTATTTTGAGACGCAATTCTAATTAAAATTAAATGTGCCATTATTATTATTTTCTTCAAATAAAACCATCAAAAACACTTACTTACTACTAAACACTCACAAACTAAACAAACTTATATAAATTATTCTATCCCGATTTTTGTCCCAAATCGTTGTCAATAAATATTAGAGAAAAAATCAATGTATCAAATGCTATTTGCACTAAAAGCCACAACGTGCTGACCAACGTCAAAATCATACTTTCTGATCACATTGAATTATCATCCTCACGTAACTGAATTCATCTACGAGAACTCGAAGTATGAGATTCAATATGTGTATAACATTTTCCACTAAAATACTTTTACATCGATTGAGAGATAATGAAGCGTTCAGATTTGCTAAGCCATTAATGTTGTGATCATCGTTGTATGCATAATTACGTTTTACACACTAGGAGGTAAGCGATGTAAACACACTTGAAACGGCTCAAAGACGCTTCAACCCGTGCCCGAGTGCCGAGGGACCCCCAAACACGTAGACAAACCTACACGCGTTGTAGCCCACTTATTTTGGGGTGTAAAATTAAATTACTTTAGCACGGATGTATTTTGAAAAATAAGTGTTTGTTTTACATACATTTACATAATGCATAAACTTACTTAAATTATTACTAAAATACTTACTAAACTACCAAAATAACTTATTTAAATTTTGACGTAAAATGTCAAATTAACTTAATTCAATATAATATGATAGCCGTGGTGGCCGAGTGGTTTGAGCAGTTACCTGCGACGCAAAGGTCGCAAGTTCTAATCCCGACTGTACCAATGAGTTTTTCTGAACTTAAGTACTGTGATTAGTCACACCACGAGCTTTACGGTGAAGGAAAACATCGAGAGGAAACCTGCATACGTCTGAGAAGAAATTCAAAAGGCGTATGTAATAGACGTGCTTGAGTAACGGCGATGGACTCGCCATCTGTCACATTGGCACCTAATATATCTCCGGCGGAAAGTGGGTGTGTGGATATTACCTATACACCTCTGCCTACCCCTTCGGGGACCCTTGTGGGAAGACGTGAGGATATATTTATTTATCAATATAAAGTACCGCGTTGATAAGTAATTAAAAATTAAAACAATTAATATGATGGTGCTTGTGTATAGCGAGACTCGTTTCCGTATAGTTAGTTGCTTCGTCAATTTGACTATTCTCGAGGATAGTCGATACTGATCAAAGACGCGCCGCCGCTCGTCTGGAAAATTGCCCGAGCCCAATGAATATTATTAAACTCTTCAATAGTTCCATGTACCTTATTCTAGATCCTAGTTGCTTAAATCTTGTGCCATAATCGAGGGCAACACTTAAGCCATTGGTTATACTTACAAGCATTTTATTGTAATCTTTTTGTTAGGACGACTGTGAAATGAGTTTGAATTAAAACATTGGCATGTATTTTTGAGTTAAATATAAATATCCAGTAATGTTTACTATTTTATCCAGAACTAATATTTTACAATCTGTTTTTTAATGAATTATTTTTCCAAGTAATTAACGGTATGTTGAATGTTAACGCAACATTTTCAAAATTACTTTCATACGGTGCTAGTATTATTTGTGCCCCTCAGAATAGAGAGGGAGAGTTATTTTTCCACAGATTTTTCTCTCCAAAGTCTTAAGTAAAAAGCAATAAAAAATATATGAGTTCTTTAGGTTAGTAGTCTGGTAGTAGTCTGGTAGGTTAGTAGGTGGTTGCATCAACGGTCCTTAAATATGTTTAAAAGGCAACATATTTTTGCATAATTAACTAAATGTTCACCATTTGGAATTCGGACGATATGTAGAAAATATTTCAATGACGTAAGTTCAGTCACATACGAGTAGGTAGGTGCTCGCGCGCAGAGGCCGGCCTTAATCCTCGCGGCGGCACCCTACAACATATACTCGTAGCGTTCCCCACGCTCGAGCGGCCATATTTAGAGATATGTGACGATCCAGCGGATGCCCAGTGAACCGAGAGAGGATGTG